>JAJJWX010002234.1:0-165052 GCA_023529315.1 Papaver bracteatum | reverse complement strand
GAAGAAGAGAGATTCAACAGAAGTATCAAAACATCCAAATCGAGAAAAAGGTAAGGGAAAAGATGGAACTAGTAAACCCGAAAGTTCAATCCTCGAGAATGTTGAAAACAACCCTCCATCGGTGAAAAGAAGACTGTAAGTTGATTTCTAAACTCAACCCAATATTGTTTAGTGTTTTTTATTGTTAGTTTAGGTTAGAAACTCGAAAATTTAGATTTTTAGGGTTTTTGGCCTGCAAGGTCGATAGTTTAACATCATGCCTGCGGTTGTTGTTTCATAACCACTGAGTTGTATAAGGATGAATAACATGCCGACGTTTCATATCATCCATGGATGTTGTTAGACAATAACCAGGGCTGGCAGGGTATACTAACGACACGTGCTGTCTAACTTATCGCCGCATGGAGTTGTCCTTGGACCATGCCGATCGTAGGCATCGTAAACTTGATATTTTTGAAGTTATAGCCGCATCATTATTTAATACAATCATGCCTACTGTGTTTTGGTTTGCCAAGTGGAATGGTTATTACCATGCTTGGCTTAGATATTGTCGGGTACTGTATATTCTATACCTTGCCTACAGATAGATGACCGTAATAACCAAATTTCAATGTAACAATTTTGGATCTCTTATTTGTGTTCAACAAAGAGTTGTTTGTTTTTACATCTCTTATTTGTGTATTATGTTTAGGTTCCCGAGAAAAAAAGATCTACCTTGCCTTGTTAACAATGTCAAGAGTTATTCCAATTTATTGATTTTTAAATTTATCCTAAATGTGAAGATCCTAAAGATGAAACTCAAAAAGAATTGCCCCGTAAGAAAACCATGTTTGGATGCAAAGAAGATCCCTAAGAATTTCTAAGGTTTATGAATAGTCCTAGCAATCCCCAACTATGTCAATGCACATCATCGAAGAGGAAGAAGAGAGGTTTATCCAAGGACCTTTTTCAAGGCATCCGACTCTTCTCGGAGGAACCCCATTACAATGAGGATGGTGACTACATAGCTCCGTGAAGGGGAAGGGGAAAAGCAAAGTCAGGGAGGCCGTGAAAAAAGCTAGTGATGGGAGGAAGATAATAACAATGAGAAGGATCCTTTGAAATTCTTAATCTTATTATGTTTTACTTGCTTTAGAAACTTAGATTCTGGTTTGAACTATTACATTATGTTTTGAACTCTTGAGTGTGGTTTTAGACTTGTTAAACTTATTTTAATTTTCAATGAAGTTGCTTTAGAAATTATTCTTTTTTTCAGCGCTTTACAATATTGGAGTCGTACTATCTTATTTTAGTAATAGACATAAGATCGGAGGCCGGCATGGTATTAAGTCTATACCTTGTCGGGCGATGTTAGTTGCACCTTTTAGGTTAAAGTACAACCCATTGAATGCTCAATGGGTAGAAATTCCAAAATCAAGATATTAGGTATGTTGTTATTATAAAAGCATTCCAAAACTTCATCTTCAACCTGATAAAGAATGGAAGTTTCAAACCAAATATTTGTAGTCTTTGTACACTTAGTGGTCATTTTGCAAACGATTGTCCCTTTGAAGGAAGCAAATGCACTATTCAAGGTTGTAAGAGATTCTATTTCTCATGAAAAAGCTGCAATCACTACACCATTTTAAGGAAATAGCAACCTAGTAGAATAAAAGACTTCCAAGTGGTTGCAAATTTCATATAATTCCCCTAATATTTCGCAACGGAATGTTACAGCGCCACACTTCAGAATAGAAATTCTCGTTGCACAGCAACCGCTGTTCCATGCATGCGAAGCGCCAAGGTAGGGAAGGGGAACACTTTGACTTGTTTTTCCGCCCAAGTCAAAGAGTGTTCAAGTGTTCTTCTTTTTTTCCACCTTCAGGAGCGGGCTTATCTTCCCTTTCTCTATTTCCTTATCTCACTTCTCACTTCTCGTACCTACAAAATTGTTTTCATGTCTTTTCATTCCTCAAGTCATCAAGAACCATGAAATCCAACCATTAGTAGAACCCAACAATCGTCAGATTAACGATTTTCTCTCTTCTAATTCTCTTTTATAATTTCTAATTCACTTACACAACTGCTTTCAAAGAACAAACCCTAGCTTTCTAATAACCAAATAAACCTAACTCAACTCCCTTAATAAATCTATTTGAGGTCAGTTTTCAAACTCTAGTAATCAAGATTCAATTCATGTACTTTCAAGAATTTAATCCAGAGAGGTTCTCTTCTTAACCAAAAAACCAAAGTTCGTCCTCCTTTAGGGTTTTTTTAAATCCACATCTCATTTTTGGTTTTAATTTCTGTCGCTTTTTGTTTGATATTAGATATTGCTGTAGTTTAATCGTGTTATTTGCAGGATTCATATCATGGATCTATGTAAGTAGAGAACTTTAGTGATTCTGTGGTTTTTTTCAATCGATTTATTTTCCAGAATATAGGGTTTCTATGTTTTTCAATTGATTTATTTAAATTGAAATCGTCAACGCATTTTCTTCAATCAATTTCATGAAAGGATGAAGGTTCTAAGGATCTAGCTTTAACATTTGCTGACAAGTGCAAGGTACTCTTATCTCTCTCTGTTTTTCTCTATTTCGCTTCCTCCTTCGTATTTCAATGCACCTCTAGCGTAGATTTTGATTGAAATTGAGATTCTAGGTTTCCTTTATTCGTATTAATTAATTTCAACTAGAACTGGTTACTTTTGGATTTTACAGAATATAATGGCTTCAAATTGGCGAGGTTATCTAAACACGGTAAAGCAGATGCAAAAGGAAGGTAAAAAATTGTCATTTTTCCCTTGAAAAGTCAACCCTTTTACATGATCAAATCAATGAGTATAATCAAATTAGTTGTGTTTTGGTGATAGTAAAGAAGATATTCATACATCAAGGATTATGTATTTTCTCAAGAGTGGAAAACCTTACCTATGTGTTCCACGAGAGGACTTGCATAATCTGGTATGTACAAATTGTGAATTATTCGAGTATAAGAACGAGCAAATGAGTTTGATTTTTGCAGTAGATGTGCTTATTTGATTGAGTTTGTGGTTTTTTTATTGTAGAATGTTGTTATTGACGAACGTGGTTCAATGGAGGTGGATAATCCATACCCTGGTCCCCTTGCAAATGTGCTAAAGTCTATAGGAAAGGTTGGTGTTGCACATCATTGATTTTGGTTTGTTATGAGAAAACTTGATGTGTAACCAAGTGTGGAACATTGTTGTATTAAGTTGGTTTGATGATTGTGTTGCAGCTATCTACCAGGGTTGCTTTGATCGGTGATGTTATGTCTCTTGAAGAAGATAAGGTAACCTCACTTGCTCTTGAATTCCTTCAACTCTTATGTCCTCGTTGGCATTTAAAAACTTCTTCGAGTTGATGTGGAATCGGTGAATTGGATTAATGATTACTGTGCACTTTTACATTTTTACAATCAACCAGCGTCTAAGTGTACATTTTATCTTTCTCAAACGAGTGTTATTAGCTTCGTTTATTGGGTTTGATGGCCACTTCGATGATTTAGTATAAATTATTATGATTTCATATGTTAATAGGATGTATAGCGTTTCTGTAGTAGTGCAGTAAAAAGAAGATGCCATGATCAGTCCTTTTGTCTCCTCCTGCTATGGTATCTCGTAGGATTCATAGTATTCTAAAGTTGGTGCAAATGTATGGTTGTGGTTCAAGCGAAATTTGACAAGTTTCTAGTGCCCTGATATGAAATTTTATTGTGCAATGTAACTGATGTTATGTCATTTACATTTTTTTATCTGCATAAAGACGTTGAAGTATGTTGGCTTTCTCGACTTTTACATTGTCGACGCTTATATTTTTACATGACAACCATCTAGGAATGAAAAGTGGATTGGAAACTCTATCAGACAAGCTTTTGGAGCAAAACAATATCGAAAACTAGGAGTTTATACTTGAGTGCAACAATCTCTCTTATCCTGGTTTGCATCTCGATTGCTCTCCTATGGGTTTCGATAAGGAAACTAATTACTTTCACAGTCAAGATCCCTTAATCGCACTTGAAGTCGGAAAATACACGACATGCTTGATCCTCGCAGATTTGCTTATGTAGCTCTCGATCCGTTAATGAGATATTTCTAATCCCGTAGTCTAATCATTCCTATGTCGTTAACTGTTAAGTACTTCCATTGCAGTAGTTATCCACATACCTCTTTGTTGGGTTTTAGTTTATAAATCTGGGTTGGGAAATATTGGAGATGCTTTAGCAATTGGTATCTCATACTGGATCAATGTGGTCTTTCTCGGATTATATGCGCGTATTCTCCCTCATGTGAGTTAACTCGTACATCCCTAACAAAGGAAGCATTTCAAGGGCGTGGAGAGTTCTTACGTATTCGGTTCCTTCATCATAATGATTTGGTAAAACCCCAGTCATTTCTTTTTTATGATATCTTAAGCTTTTCTTCTGTCTCTCTCATTTCTTAGTTTCATAACCGTTTTTCTGCTTTGATGGTCTGAGTCCGGAATGGTGGTCATTTGAGTTATTAATCCTTCTATCTGGACTTTCACCAAATCCACAACCAAAACTTAGTACTTCCATATGGTATGATTTTATCTCACTAATTCTCGCCCTCATATTAGTTATAAATCTATTTCCATTTCTTCAATTGATTGATCAATGCAATTGCTCGAGTTACCTTTGAAATGTTTCACGCATTTTCTGCTGTATATGATACCGCATGGAATTGTCTTCACTTGGTGAGGGTTTGGTTTCCACTTCACAGCCCTTGAGCACCTTTATGTTTCTATCTAAGTTTGCTCATTTACTAACAGAGTTCAACCATATAGACCTCTTTTCTTCCACCATCACACTCATTAAAGTGGATTAAATGGAGATGATCCCATCGGGTGTTGTGTTAAGAATAATAATTGTATACGTGTGAACGACTTGATTATAAAAATAAATACCTTTTTTCATTATGTAGCACTTTAATTTCAAATGAATAGGAGCTCGGAGACCAATATGCTGCTTTTTGTCGCTCCGTTCATTCGTGATGATTATCGGGGCGATAATTGAGTTGGTTATAATAAAGCGGGGCTTTTGCTTGTCGTGAATATCACATGGGTTGCTTACAACAATGAGAAGGAAGTTGTAGATCACGTAATGACATGGTTCCTTTAATATGTCCTACGCTATAATGATGTTTCCACAGGTGTCCTCTCCGTTCATGATACTACCATTCATATTTGGTTAAACTCGTCTTCTTTATAGCTAGATCCAAAATTTATTTGGTTCTCAAATTTTTATGCTCAGACTTTAGCGTCGCGAGGGTGTACGGCATCATATAGGTCCTTATGTAACTCCAGATAGTTAATCTTGTCGAATTCCTAAGGTCTCTTCAATCAATCTGTTTAAAGTCGGACAACAATCCCCTTACAAAGGTAATTCACTTATCTAATTATGTTACTTTTTAAGATGATGTAAATGACAAGATTCAATTAGTATATACACCTTGTATATAATTCATAAGCCACCGCCATGTTATGTGTTTGCTTTCCTACCTTTGCCTCCTTTTATCTTATATGGAGTATATATATATATATATATCAAGCTTCCTTGTTCGCTGAATTTGAAGATCCTTCAGATGCATTTGGAGCTCTCTTGAAACTCCAAATATCGGATTTGAGTGGTAATGCTACTTCATTACCACAACCTCCTCGCATTCTCTAGCTTACCCCAGTTGCAAGAGCTCTACCGAGGTATTCCTTGGGCCGAACTAGTTACTTCTTTAATTTATTCATAAAATGCATCATCTTATTATCTTTAACTATACCTTTTGGGCACAAAGCGTATGCAACTACATGATATCCCTTCGATTTATTATGCTTACAACAAATACGGATTCTTGATTTGAGCCAAAATTCACTTGTATCAATACCAAAGGTAACACTAGTTTTTCTTTTTGGTTTTAAAACATGTTTTTCTAATGCGAACTAGTTATTCAATTGTTATATGCATATTTTTTCGTAGGGTTAAGACGCGTATTTTAAATTGATATGCAGAATTCGGGAGATTTACATCTCTTATCGAGCTTAATCATTCTCTGACAATGAACATCCTCAACGATTCGACCAGAAACGTTAGGAAACAAAAAATCTTAACTCCTTTCACTTATTTCGCTGGTATATTCATTTTGAGGTTGTTGTGGCATGTATCATGCATTAGGGTCAATAAAAAAGCACCAGGTAGGCGCATGTAAACGGAACTAATTGGCTTGATATAAACATTTTTGTTGCACCTCTTATACCTATTCTTATAACAAAGTTACTGGAGCAGGGGTTACTGAAGATAGCTTACGAGGCTTTGAGAGACTTTAATGTGCATTGTCCTTATGTGTATTGTATGTCGTGTGCATATTCTTGTTCTTGAAACTCGGATGGACCTATTTTTGATATAATGCCTTTTGTTATGGTGAGGCTCCACTCTTTTAAACACCGAGGGTTGATTGTTTTGCAAACATGTACGTAACTTATTAGTTTCTTTTATTTTCTTCGATTTAACAAGGCAGAGGAAGCAACCCTCTCCTTGGTTCGTCCTTGATTGAATATGTAAGACATTTGTTTCACTCGCTTATTATTTCTTCTCTTTTATTTATTTTTCTGTTTCCTTTTGATGATTGATATGCTATTAAATTCAGTTTTATTGTTTGAAACCGTTGGAAGAGGTAAAAAGGCAGAATCTCATTCCGCCATCTTCCCATTCTGTGCTTGGCTTCTCCGCCTAAATAAGCTGTGAAGCCCAAGGAAAAAGTGAACCAAAGAAGGAGCCAAAAGCAGAAAGGAGTCCATGAGTTGACGAGGTACCAAAGCACAAGGCAAAGAATCCTCTGATTCTGTCCCCCCTAGTAAGATGATATTGATTTAGTGGAAGAGACTCTACTCGAACACCAAAACTAATTTCCTTGAGGTAACTATTAAAGGTAATGTCACTTCACTTTAACAATCGATTGGTACCTGTGATATATTTTGCACTACCGGTTATTGTGATTCTCTCAAGAATATCCACTTTTTATTTATTTTCTCAACCTTATTTACATTCTTTTACAAGTTTTGAAAGTTTTGAGTGAGTATGTCATCCTTGCTAAATCCACTTGGATTTTCTAAGGCTCCCCCTAATAGGGAGTATTTCCCCACCAATATATGTTTTGTCTTGTGGATTTCGGTTACACCTTTTGTTTGTGACATCGGACTTAAACATCAAATTGGTTATTATCTGGAGTATTTGGGCTTAAGTCAAAAAAGCGTTATCTTGTGATATTTAGAAGCAATTGAATCTTTAAAGGATATTGATTAAGCAAGCGAGTCTGGTGATATTTAGTCTTTCATTCCATGTTTTTCAATGCCTCTGTCGGTTGACATAAACTGGGTTACTCATCCTCAGTTTAGAAACATAAACATAGATCCAATATTGTATATTGTCACAACATACATAAGTTACTTGTGTACATTTTGTATCAATCTGAAGAATCCTTATTTTATAATAAAATTATCTGGTGGTGATTCTCAACTACATTTGTATCAATTTTGTATTGCCATTGTAGTTGTATATATGTTTGATGTTGAATATGGGGAACTGGAGTAATTGCGAGGGGGATATGGGGTAATGAATTTTGACAAGGTCACGAATGACTCGACTTTTTTGAGGTTGCAAAGATTAGCAACATCAGGGCTCTGTTGCTAAATTGTACAAGAACCATCACAGTAGAACAGAACCAATAGTACTCTGATTCCGGGTAGGTATTCACAGCAATTAGCAACATATTAGCAACAGCAAGCTATTGTTGCTAATTGAAAATTTCAATCCAGCAATAGCGGCCGTTAGAATGTCCGTTGTTGACCAAGATTCACAACAAAGCTTATGCTCGTTGCTAAAAGTGCGACATCTGTTTACTAACAATAAATCCGTTCTGCGACCCGTTCAACAACGGCTATTGTGTATTGCTATATCGTTAAAATGGTGTAGTGAATAGGATGTATATCAGCCATTATGCTTGAAAATTCACTTGTTGTGGGTTTTTCTATTGGATAGATGAGCGTCTAGCTCCGTATGAAGATGAAGTTGTTGAAATCAACTTTCTACCTTGCACAAATCCATGTTGAGGCTGTAAGATGAGCTAATTACACTCTCCTAAGAAATTTTGTAATGGAAAAGATATTATCTATGTCCTAAATGTGTTAGGGTTAAGTTTTTAACGTTTATGCTTTAATTAAGGTTTATATCGATGTATAGTCGATGATGTTCTAAAATATAGGCTTGTCACGTGTACTCATAAGTGGCATTATCCTAAATTAAAATCATGCCGTGATTATTTCTGTTAACGTGGATATTATATAAACATTGCCGGCTTGATAACATGCATGACCATTTTTGTGAGCTCTTAGACTAACATGGTTATCGCTTCAAACCACGATGTCGCATGTATGGAAGCCGGCAATTTGGCAAAGCAGACCATGTCGCTTGATAAAAACATCCAGGAACAATCTTTTTTATGGAAAGATCTACGGATGATGAAATTTCATAAAATATTGCGGCATAGTAGCTTCTTGACTTGGTAGAAGAATACTTTACCCGACCATATAGTGACACCCTTTATCAGATGATACATTAGCGGCGGCGGCTTGATGAAAAAATACCCACTGACCATTGAGAGTTTGCGGTTGTGTAATAACTATGATGCTCGGCAAAATTGAAAATACATCCAAAATCCATTTCATTCATTTGTAGAACTCCAAAGTACATTACACAAAACACGTGATGCGATTACAAAAGTACTCAAAGTACGAATGTTTTGTCTAGTAATCCATTGTACACTACACAAAAAGTTCCTTATTCCTAATCATAATCACTCCTCACTCAAATCTATTGGAAGAAGTTCATTCAAATCTATTGAACCTCCTTTAATCAAATCTATGGACATTCCCTCAGACTCATCTATAACATTCCTAAGGGCCATGTTGTCATCATAAATTTTCATCCATTCCTTTGCTCTTGTTGTGTGAACTTCTCGAAAAACTAAACCTACATATAGGAGTAATGGACATTTCATATTGAGTTGTAGACCAATAAAATGATTTTTATCCACCAAAGCAATGATAATTCTTCTATGCTTGAGTTGGTTCCAAAACCGCATGTTTAAATTGGAAATGCTATAGATAGTCCTCACTAAAGAAATGTACCACAATTCCATCGATCCACCAATAGATGGGCCACACTCACGCATTCTCAACCAATGCTCCCATTTGATCGGTGCATTTCCTCCGGACTTTAACACTACTAGTTAGCAAACCTTTGAAAGTTGCTTCTTTCTCCTCCATGGAACCTTCTAGCATCATTGAGATATGGAACTCTTTGTCGTTTTCTAGTCGAGTGTGCCATCTTCTTTCTAATGTATTGACATTAGGTGAGATTATCTTCAACCGCTCCACTTAGGTGTCCAATTGTTGTTGAGATAACGTGAAACCACAATTTCCATCTTTGAACATATTAGTACCAATCACGAAATCTTGAATAATTGAGGGAGTTGCTTGCGATACTTTTGCAACACCCGTACTACCTTATTTGGATGACCCTTTTCTTTCCAACATCTCTGATTTCTTGACTCTCCAAGAGGTAGAGTTCCATTTGTATTCAAGTTAGAGACCGTTGGGTTGGAATCCTTTCCTTGATCTTACCTTTCTTTCCAAATTCCACACTTGCTTGACTCACATTTTCGGTGCCATTTGTATTCAAGTTAGAGACGTTGAGTGTAGTTGAATCCTTCCTTGACGACCTCTTTTCTTTTTCGCGTGGCTCCTCCTTGTGTTGCTACTTTCGGTATAAAACATTAAACCGATGGATCGCACTTTGTGCTCAAATGCTCTTAATGTTTTTCTTTTGATTGATCACTATTTGTACTTAAAAAAACTTTGATTTGTTCTCTTTAGGATTGATGTTCATCGCAATTTGTACTCAAAAACTCTTTGAGTTGTTCTCTTTCTTCCGCCCTCGTCTTTTTGGTAATTGGTATACTATTAGGATCTTGTTTCTCCGGTTCTTCAAGTTCTTCCATAAAAGGGTAAACAATCGGCATCAACTTTGACTTCATAGTTTGCTTGTCCACCCTATTCAATGTGGGTACTTATCGAGGATTATTCGTCCAAGATCCATATCGCCAAACTCTTCACCGGGATCTTCTCTTGGAGCCGGTTGGAAAGATAATTGCTTCCAATAAGGATCGATATCATCAAGAGGAATGAGAGTTTTATACCTACCAATCATATGACGACACGGAAGTCCAATAGCCTTCATTATCCTACACTTACAAGGAGTGTTCGGGTCATCAAACTTATTATACTTTTTTAAACAATGCGAGATGTTTCATCATGAAACGTATTGCCCAATGCGAGAAGTTTCTATGTGTATACCAACAAGTAACCAATCATCCTCCTTAAACTCCTTCAACTTTCGAAGCTACTTTCTTGGAATTGTTTTTTTATCTTGTCGATATCATTATTAGTGTACTCATGGATAGCATGTTGTACCGTCACAATCCCGTTTTGACTCGTGAAAAGTAGACTTTTTAGTCTCCCATGAGCTTGCTCTACCATACTTGTGGACTCAAGTTGGAAATGTTTATAGTCGTATGTAAAAGCATACACAAACCTCTCTTTGTGTGGCGTCAACCATTGTCTCTTGCAATATTCCACCACTTTGGGGTATTTAATGCCCCAATCATCCTCTAACTCCTTCAAGTTTATCTCATATCTTGCCACACTCATTAACCACACCAACTTATCCCACGCTTTCATGAATAACCCAAACTTGATCTCACCTTCTTTCCATTCTTCGTCTTCTTTCTTCTTTTCTTCCTCTCTCTCCTCTTTAGTTAGTTTACTAAGACGTTCATCTTCCTCTTTTTCACGTTTAGTACCTTTCTTTGCCTTTGGATTTTGGATATGATTCCTACAATTCTTTCTAATATTGCATTGTATATGCCAAGTGCAAAGGAAATTTTGTGCATTGGGAAAGACTATCCTCACGGCGTTCATTATTTCTTGCTCATTGTCGGTGACTATAACCCCGGAGTTTCGTCTTCGTGGTAGAAGCTTCAAAATTTCCAATGCCCAAATATAGCTATCATCCTTCTCCCGATCCATAAAACACCATTCCACCGTGAACGATTGCTTATCCGAGGTTTGTCCTACAATTTTCAACAAAGGCATGTTGTACCTATTCGTCTTATAAGTACAATCCATGAACAAAACTTGATAAAAGCAACGCGCCAATTGAATCATATCGGGGTGCGCAAGAAAAATACGATCCACCTTCCCATCCGATGACTCATGGTGTCTCACCGTGTAATTGTATTTGTGTGCCAACCATTGTGATTCTTCCATCACCTTTCTTCCATCACATTCAATTCTTTTAATGGTTGCCTTGTCCGCATAAATTGTAGACAATGAAGAGAGGTTATGCGGGTCGTCCCTCTTGAACCTACGAAGGAGCTTGCTTGGTTTAATTCCCCAACTTATTCTTACTTGTTCGAACTCGTGCGGTTTCAACTTGGCAACTTGACAGTGCCCAACAAGAGTTTCCGGATCTTTATGGTTATGCCAACCAACATCAACTCTACTCATCTTCCACATGCTATCGATTTCTTGGTTCCTCCCAAAAATAATCTTGAATGGGCATTCACACTTCTTAGACTTCGTCTTGTACACCCTAGTCGTCTTCTTATCATACACATAACCCTTTCTCTTGTGACTTTCGTCCGGCGATCCATAACACTCGCATACCATTTCAAACCGCGTAGATTTTTGTTGGGTATTTTTCACTAGAACGCACATCTTCTCTTTTTCTTTCTCAACAATCCAATTTACCGCATCGTTTTTGTCCTTCCATTCCAAATCATTAGCATAATGTTCGGAAGTATCGGGACCCCTAATCTTCTGAGCTTGAGGCTGATCCGCCATAGGTACCAATGCCACAATCTACAAAACATCAAAAGTTTAGTTAATATGTATTACCACGGTCGGCATGGTCTACATATAAAACACTGCCGGCAATAAAATGCCGACACGTTAGTGAATATAAACAATGCCGACATATCAACAACAAGACATTGTCTTAAAATTTGAAAAGGCCGGCGTAAACATTTTCAAGTAATGGCTCATGTATTTCAAAAAATTGACGTCGGCAAGGTTAAAATTGTATGTCATGCCGGCGTGGTCTTGCTCATGAAAAGTCGGCACGTTCGCCATGTAGAACCACGGCCAGGCCAGACATCAGTGAAAAAAATAATCCCAAAATCGATCATTCTGCATGGAAAAATCACAAGCTCCACCACGTAAATTGTCTACCTGATTACTTGTAGCTCCATTATCTTCTTCTTGGTCATTGGAATCTACGTTTGGCTCGAGACATTCATCACTTCCATACCCATCTTGAGTTTGAGGAAAATAAAAGTGAGGATCATGCAAATAATCCATTCGATCATAGTCTTCGGTAGATCATCATACAAGTATGAATCAGTAGGAGGAAAGTTAGAAGCCCCCCCCCACTTCAAAATCAGGATTTGAATCACTCAAATCACAAATTTCACAAAAACCCTAACTTTTTCCCCCAAAAACCTCCTCCACTACTTCATACTAATTCTCTCTCTAAATGATTTCTAAAACCCAACATATAACTAAATCAACTAACTAATCTAATCAATCTAACTAATCTAATCATTTTAGTTTAATTAGAGTTAATCATTGTGGGGGTATTTTAGCCATTTAGAAAATCTAGGTTAAGGGATGGCTTAGCTTTACTTCAAAATGACCCTATTTTGTCTTATTGGGTATACCAATTAACTGGTATACCCCAATCAAAACCAGGATAATTAAACAGGTCCCAAAATTTCTTTAAGCACTTCCATAGCATCTGAACGGGCCTGAATTCCGGTACAGACTAATCACAATTCATATGAAGTAAAGGGTCGATGTAGATTGCATCTGTGTATAAATACAAAACTTGATCCAAATAAAATAAAATAAAAATCTAAAAACCTGATCCATTCCTATTCAATGTCAGATCGTAGTGATGTAGATTGCATCACTCAGGTTATGGCAGAAAGAGGTTAAGATCTTTTTCATGGTACTTAATAATGAGTATGTATCTAGAGTCTAGAGAGACGAAGTGAAGTTTGATGATAATTGTCGGTTCTTCTTTGTTTTTTCCTTCAATCTTCTTTAGGCTTGCTTTTGATCGGGATGAAAAGAAAAATGGGAGTATTATCTAATCGGCCAGAGAATAACAAATAAATTTTTCAAAAATTCTTGACATATAATGAATAAAACCGAGGAAAAAAAAATCGAGAAAAGCTCTCACAGCCCTCGGCCCCCTGCTGGCTTCCGCAGGACTTATTGGGACCCACAAAAAAATAATTACGAGATAAAAAGCAAATTTTGTTTTGGCTTTGTTTGGAATCTGGGTATGTTAAAAATTGTTGTAAATTTTTAGTGAGAAGATATATTGAGATAGAGACGGAAACCACCCAACATTCATTAAGATAATGAAAGCAGATTCCGATCCCACAAAAAACCGCACAAGTCAATTGACCATTATTAACATAATTTTTTAATAATATTTCTGTTAAGTAATATGTAAGGTCAATTAAGTCCAGAGATAAATTTGGGATTATAAACCTACTCCAAAACTACTAATATTAACCGTAGATTGTATAATTTGGGCTACAGATATATATACTATCATATTGATGGGTTTTCTAGAAGAGAAAAGAACCAAATTTGGGTTCCTCAGAAATTTCCACTTTGCACAATTATTAAGGTAAAGAGAAAATTAGAGTATGTTTAAGTATATTTTTTATAATTATACCCTATATGAATGATAACTAGTAAAACTTAGAAATGATTTATCTCTTAAACTATACCACCGTTTTTCGTGAACTTTATACCGTTAAAAAACATTTTAAAACACCTACATAACGAATATAAACATGGCTATCAAATCATACATATTTTTTTATAGTAACAACTAGAACTTCACTGTGCCATAACTTTTTACGAAACTCCATAGTAAGTAAAAAAAAATATGTCAATTTAAAACTCTTGTCATTCTTTTGTTGGCTCTATATAAAGTGACAATTTTTTCCCATATTTTTTAATTGTTATGTTTTTTTCAGAGAATTTCTAGGTTGACCGAAAATTTATCTCGAAAAAATCACCGGGTGAAACATATAGAGGGATCAACTGATAACCTTTACTATCCCTATCATCGCTGCTCGGAAAAAAATTATGGTCACCACACAATTATTTCTTTTGTGTTAATAACCATCTTATTTTCAAATTAAAAAAAACAACCACAACTTCCATAATAATGTTACATGTTAATTGATTTAATATAAAATAAGTTTATTATGTAATGTATTAATGAAATATATTTATTTGATTAGCTAAAAAAATATTATGAAATATCAATAAAATATTTTTTATTGAAAGTTAAGTAAATTAATTGTTGGAGAAAATGAGTTTATTGTTTTGGTTTTATGGTCTTGATGGGAATGGAACTTAGGACCTTTGGGGTCTCTAAGAGCACTTACTCATTTTCTTATGAGTGAATGAAAGAGAACCTTTAGTCCCACATTGGGTATGACTAAAGAGGAGTTCCGCTATATAGCTATTCCTTTATGGATAGTTAGTAAAACAACTTGCCTCGATGCTTTCGAAATAGGGATTCGATGAATGGCATGAAAAAGACCAACAGCAAGTGAAGGAGGCAAAAGGGAGAGCCAGACCCAGCGATGTGGGTGTAATGGGTGGGGCAAAATATTTTTGCTTCACTAAGGTTTGGGCTTATGCCTTGCTCGTGTGCAGACAAAGGGACAAGAGCAACCAAGACTTACCATTTTGAGAAAATGATTTTAAATTATTTCCTTAAATATTTTACAAATCAAATTAAATTTTGTCTTGAATGTGGGGGGCGTATGACTTGGATGATTTTATTTTCTTAACAAAAAATATTTATAACGGTTTTATGTGCATAAATGTCGACATTATTTCTTACCGTTTTTGACTGTTTTATGACCAATTTATGTCGACATCATGCAACATATTTTCGCACATTAATGTGCATTGATTTGCATTGATTTCACCCTCTCCTTTTGCCTATACAAAGAACTCAATCCTTCATTCCAAATTGTGTCCGAAGAGTTACTATCCTCTTCTTTCGTCTCTCCTCTGTGTGGTTTTTACTTTCATTTTGTGCCATTGTTGTTGAGTTCGTAAGAGTGGGAAAGTATTGTAGTGCTAACAGTGCTTGCAACGGGCAGTTTTATCCTGGATACGACTTGACCATGAGGCGTATCGGTCAACTATCGTGTTAAGGACAACCTGTTGAACATGTGACTATGTCTTCTGTTTGTTGTCCATTTGAGTGTTTATTTCCCTTTCAGAAATTTATTTCTAATATCTTCACATCTTCTTTTAGTGTTTTATTGTTACAGTTGCAACACTAATCATCATTCGGCCGTAGATTTAGCTTTCCCAAGAATGAATCCGGCGTTACTGCTTTGGTATCTCGACATTTGTTTATAGTCTTCAACAGTTCATCGTTTTTCTTGTCCCGACCTGATAAAAATTTGGCCTATAATATTTATTTTAATTTAAAATAAATAAATTTAAAAACTAATACTTTGATCAAATAAAAAGAATAAACCAATGATAACTAATTAATTTATCTATCTTAGGACACCTTTCTCATCCCACTACCACTACTTCTTCCACCACCACCATCATTAACGCCATCACTCTACCATTCTCACTAACACCGCTTGATCCACCACCCCCGCCCACCATCACAACCACCATTAGTGTCAACTGATTTAGCATAAAATAAATTTATTATGTCTTTGTATTAATGGAAGTGTATTTATTTGATTAATTAAACAAACATTTATTATGAAATATTAATTAAACTGATCATCTTACAAATGCCAACGATTTAGCTTTCCAAAGAATGAATCCTAGTAGCTCTTTAACTTGCCTAAGTTGTCCAAACTATGCTTTATAAGGGAGATAATCAATTAAAATTGCAGTTTTAGAAATATCCCTTGATTAGTGAGATAGCTCAATTATTTGTGGGATAATAAGGGTAATATGGTCATTTTGTAATTATGTAATATTTACTTTATTTATTTTCAATAAAGATAGTTCGGTCATTTTCATAGTATCCAGAATATTTATTGCATTTATTTCCGGTAAGGGTAATATGGTCATTTTCACATTCTATAATATTTACTCTACTTGTTTCTGATAAGGGTACTCTGATCATTTTCACCGTCTCCATAATATTTATTCCACTTATTTCCAACAAGGGTAATATGGTCATTTTCACAATCGGTAATATTTACTTTACTTATTTCCGATAAGGGTAGTCTGGTTATTTTCATAGTCTCCATAATATTTATGGCACTTATTTCCAATAAGGGTAATATGGTCATTTTCACAGTATGTAATATTTACTTTATTTATTTTCAATAAGGGTAGTTTGGTCATTTTCACAGTCTCCATAATATTTATTGCACTTATTTCCAATAAGAGTAATATGGTAATTTTCATAGTCTGTAATATTTACTTTACTTATTTTCAATTAGGGTAGTTTGGTCATTTTCACAGTCTCCATAATATTTATTGCACTTATTTCCAACAAGGGTAATATGGTCATTTCACAGTATATAATATTTACTTTATTTATTTTCAATAAGGGTAGTTTGGTCATTTCACAGTCTCCATAATATTTATTGCACTTATTTCCAATAAGGGTAATATGGTCATTTTCCGCGATCAGTAATATTTACTTTATTTTTTTCAATAAGGGTATTCTGGTCATTTTCACAGCCATAATATTTATTGCACTTATTTCCAATAAGGGTAATATGGTCATTTTTCACAGTCTTCGAAATTTTTATTGCACTTATTCCGGTAAGGGTAGCCTGGTCATTTTCACAGTCTTCGGAAGAACCAGATATTTTTGTTGTGGTTTTGTCGACAAAATCGAGAGAAAATGTTGGTATTTGTCCAAGTCAAATTTCCTACAAAGTCATGACTTGTTGACTTGGTCTTGATCCTGTTTTCTATTAAGAAGAAAAAAAAATCAATATTGATTTTTAGAAATTAAAAAAAAATTGTTATTTTGTATAAATGTTGCGAAAGTAGTGACAAGTAAAAATCTTAAGTGTTACTAATTTGGGGTTGTTTTAGATGTGTTGAAATTTTTGGGTGGAAACATCATTTTAGATTATAATTGTGGTTGTCTGGATAATTCTCAACAAATATTATTGTTACTAATAAAAAAAATTAATAATCCTAATCATTATCACGAATAAAATTTAACAGTTATAATTGTTGCAGGACTTATCACGGGTGTATCAGTGACTGAAAAATAAATTATGACAGGTTACACTGTGAGAAAATCCTGGTTTTGGTGTAGTGTGACTTCCATTCTGTTCTAAACCTTGAATCCCTGATCATCTATCCTAACTTTGTGAAATATTTCAAGAAAATTAATACCATCATAAACCTGTCTCAACATAAATCTTCAAAATCAAATAAGTTTGATAAACCATTACCACTAATTTGATGATTAGAATGTCTGAGGTGGTGATGGTATTTGAGGTGCCAATTCGATGATGATCAACTTGTTGCTTGTCTTTAAATTTTCACAAAATTGGTTAAAATGACCAAAATCAACAATTCCTGGTGAAATGGACATTTAGGTATTGATAATGTTTAAATGGACAAAAATGTAAAAATAGCCAGGATGTAAACAGTTTCATCTACCCATTTTCAAATACTTTTTCTTATTTTTAATTTACATCAGGATGCATCCAGTTTCAACCTTGTTAGTATTTTTTAAGTTTAAGTCAAGATGAATCCGGTTCATCTTTGCTATTTTTTTGGTGTCCATTTCACCCATACTAATTTTTACTCGCCCATTTGATCCATGTTTTAAAAATATTTGGACAAATGACCCATTTCCGTTAAATTTTTATCATCCATACATTATTTCACCAGTTTGATCAATACCCAATTACTATGTCAAAATATCAGTGGTATTTGACAATTGTTTGACTAAATTCATCAGCAACGAATCAGTATTTCAAAAAAATAGTTGGTACCCCAAATATTGTCTACCTAAGTGCAAGAGCAAGATTACCGCCAAAAGCAAATCAACTTACTTTTCATCATGAACCTTGCAAAGATTGATAGTATTCATGGATTAGAAAATTAAGATTCCGTGGATACTTCGATAAGCCTAAATTTTGTTAATGAGTTATGTATTTTCTCCAATGCAGAATATGTGATTGAGGGATTTCTGAAAAAATTGTAGGAGTCTCATGGAGTTCATTATCATATCTTCTCCCTTTTTTCTCTTTTTCTCTTGCATTTAAAATCTGCGGCTATTAACCTGAGAGTTTAGCCGTTTATGTATTCTCTCCGTAAAATACGGTAGCTAAAAAACGGTGAAAAAAAAACCGGTCAACATAAGAGTTTGGTGACGCCAAAAGTAGCCAAATGTAAAACTTATGCTTGCTAGATCAAAATATTTTCCTACAAAAACCCCAAATTTTAAAATTTGTTTCATCAAATTCTTTGGGGGTTTTGTGTTATTTTTATTTTGATGGGGTTTTTATGTTACTTTTGTTTTGATGAGTTTTGTGGATAGATATTGACACCTTTGGATATTTTCCTAAACAAAGTTGTTGGTTGGTAACCTAGCAAACCTAATTGGATTAGAATATTTTATTATTTTGGCGAGGTAATTAATTTTCAACGGTCCATGAGTTATATTTAGGTGATTTTTATTTAAATTTTTTATTAGGTTTGTACTATAAACTTAATTTTTAACCCAATAAAGTAATATATCTGTGCTAAAATAATAGTAGTAATTTTTTGGATCCCACAATTATTAATTCATGGAAGTTTTAATGTAAATACTTGATAATCATTCGTATTAGGTAATGATGATATATCACCGATGTCCCGTGAAGAAGCGTTTTCTATTGTTTTACTTACGTGGACCTACCAGAGATTTAACTTCAATCAAGTGAAAGGTTAAAGGTCGTCGGACAAGGTCGTAGGTAAGCGGTATGACCCTGTACAGTAGCCATATATAAACACACGTGGGTTCCCCCGAATATTTCACTTTTGTAAAGTAAAGCTGGTAGCATGGTACTAGGTATATTATAGTACTCCATCCGTAACACATATATATAGGCGGAGGGGGACAATTCTCATAGACTAAGAAAATTGCATTGAATTTATAATTTCTCATATATATGAATACCCCTTCTTCTCACTTCTCTCTCCTAAGAAAAAAAGAAAAAAAAAACTCTACAACTTCTCCTTCTTCTTTTTGCTCAGATTTAGTCCTTTTGGGCTAAATCTGAGCAAGGATTTTCCGTTTTTTATGAATAAAAGTAGTGTAATTCGTAGTTTTAGGTTTTGTTTTTGTTATTTTTGGTGTCTATGGACACATTTCTTCGCTATTTGGGCGATATTCTTTTCGTCTTTGGGACGATTTTCTCTTCGCTCTAATAGCGATTCTCTCAAATCTCCATGGTGTTTCTTGGCTTGTTATTCTCAATTGATCAAGAACATCAATGATTCTTCTCGGATTAGCTTTTGATTCATCTTCAACAAGAGGGATTTAGGGCATCCGGATTCGTTTGGATCTACAAGATTTGGGGCAAATTACTCCATTTTATTTGGAGCATCTCTTTTTGAAGATAATTATTTCAAATAGTCGGAGTTGATTCCTGTTCATACCATTTTTCTTCAATACTACTGATACAAAAATTGGGTATCTCTGCGGTTGATCGCTCTTTCTCTTCGCGATCTACTTGTAGTTGATATCCTTATTTGTATTAGGGTTTTGATTATCTTGATATTTTTTGATGTTTTTGTTAATCTTGTAAGCGAACATGTAATCACTATTTTGGTTTGAATGAATTGAGATTTGTTGATTGGCCACAAAAAAAAATGTCTCGAAGTCGAAACTTATACGAATAAATGAACAATATTTCGTTTTCATTTTATCATATTCTCTTTATTTATTTTTGGCATGAAGTTATCATGTTTATATCAAATTATTTACTCCCTTCGTACCTATTTTATAGGAAGAATATTGCTTTTTCCTTGTACCATTAGATGGGTGGAATGACAATTTCAAGATGTTTTTTTAACTATTTTACCCTTATTTATGTTGCTTTATCATCACAATTGGATTTATGTTTCTAACATAGGAAATATAACAAAGGGTACAACAGGAAAAAAAGATAGATATTTGTAAAAGCCAAAAAGGTTTCTTAATCTAAGAAAATTGGTCCCTTCGACTATATATGTGGTACCGAGGGAGTAAATAGTTAAATGTTTGATAAATGATAGTAAAAAGCAAACCAACAAAGGGTTAAAAACTTGTGCATATTTGGTTATAGTTTGCTTTGTGAAAGCATAAATGTAGGAATACAAGAAAACCATTTTCCATTATAGTGTTTCTGATACGTGGATTTGCAAACTAACTTACATGTAGAATAAGAGATTGGTGAAAACTAAGACATTATGACTTCCTTAATTGACCTCGGGACGAATAACTCACTCGTGTTTTTAATACAGAATTCTTCACCATTATACAGAAGAAGACAATTCGATGCGGTTTTGATTCGATTTTACCAATGAATATCTATTCTATTCTATTATTATATCATATACATATATCTTCTATCTGTAAAGCTAACACCCCCTTATCCACTGTAGTAACTGAAGAAAATTTTGAGTTTCCTATTTTGCCCTTGATTTTGCTTTTTCATTCAGCCTTTACGTAAATAAATGGGGTTATAACAGTAATTTCAAAGAACTGAATTTTCAAATTTAATTTACAACCCAAAAACATAATCTTAACCGTCAAAAACTTAGATCTAATGAGATTACATTTAACAAACTCAAAATTTTATTTTTATTTTTATCAAATAAAAGAGGTTCCTAGATATTTATCATTTTTTGTCACTAAAGGAACTTTTAGGATCCTCGCAATGATTTTCCCATGTTTCGGTTTCCAAGACTGAAATAGATATCGGATTTTTGGAGGTTTACCATCTGACCTGTAATCTCGCAAAATCTTGATAGAATATCTAACAAGTTTTTTTGCCTCGCCTAGGTTAGCTCTTGTGACTAAAAAGCAGTCATCGACAAAGAAAAGGTGCAAAATATTCGGGGCATCTTTATTTACCTTGAGGCCCGAAATTTTCTTTTTGGAAACTGTTTTTTCTAGGAGTCTAGAAAGAATCTCCATGAGTATTAAGAATAGGTATGGTGAAAGGGGTCACCTGTCTTTGGCCTCTAGAAGAGGGAAAAATTGGACCCTGAGAGCCATTTAAAAGGATAGAAAATGAAGTGGTTAAAATGCACTGCATTATGAGGTTAACCCATGAATGATCAAAACCAAACGCTGATAGAGCCGATTTGATGAAATTCCACTCTACTCTGTTAAAAGCTTTAGAGAGATCTAATTTTAAAGCGGAATTTCTTTTTGTAGCTTTTGAGTTTTTCATAGAGTGAATAAGCCCATGTGTAATGATTAAATGCATGATAAACCTTCCTAAATTGGGGCCTAGGTAGATTAATTGGGGCCTATATCTACATGACAAAATAGGGTCATCAAGAAGTAAAATGGATAACCCCTTAACCAATTATTTTTTAATGGCAAATTTACCCCTGATTAATTAGTGTTAATTTGGATAATTAGTGATAAAATTCGTGTTAGATGTGAAATTAACTTGTGTTAATGAATCATTTGAATATGAAAAAAATTAAATTTTGAATTTTTTTGAAGAACACCAACTCAGAATCGGTATATGTTGCCATTGGTATCAACCGATTGTAACTTCAAAAACATACATAGATTTTCTGAAACTTGCTTCTACCTTAATCGGTTTATATAGACATGAAAATCAACCGATTATACAGAATCGGTTTATATGTGCATGAACATAAACCGATTGTGGGTAAAATTTTCTTTTTAATATGTGAATTATGTGTTGTTCAACATCAAATAAAATCAAAATTCATTTTATACCCGAGTTAATGAAATGAAATCGAGTATGATTTCATACTCATTTTATGATCGAGTATTAACTGGAAAAAAATGGGTTAACCAGAATCGGTTTACACGATACATATGTAAAAACCGATTCCTGACATTGCACAACAGGAATCGGTTTATAAGAATGCTCATGTAATCCGATTCTAACAAAAAAAAAGATACAAAAAAATTGAGAACAACACACACATATAAAATCCGATTCTAACATTATACATCAACAATCGGTTTTTATAAGTGCTAATGCAATCCGATTCTGGTTCAAATTTCTCGAACCAGAATACATTTCAAGGAAAGTCGGTTTTTGTGGGCATGAACATAAACCGTTTCTATTTACAATCGGATCACATATACATTAACATTCACCGATTCTGATAAACCAGGAAAATTTGATTTCAAAATTTTCAATTTTTGAGCAATTTTATGTTACTAAAACCTAGTTTATAGGATTGCGTTGAGAAAAAAAGAAGAAGAATCAGTTTAAGTGGAGATGAAAATGAATTTGATTTTGATTTTAGTTTTATGATTTTGATTTTAGTTTTATGATTTTGATTTTAGTTTTTAAATTTTATGATTTTAGTTTTATAAGCCCAAAATATTATAAATTCAATTACCAATAAATAATGTTACACATTAGTAGTATTAATATGGGGACAAATTAGTAGTATTAATATTTGATAGAGGATAAAATGGTAATTTCATCAAATTTAGACACCCCTTTATCATTTTATATGGGGTGGATGAAATAATCCATAAACCTAATTAAGTTCTATAAGCCCCAATTTAGGAAGGATGATAAATGACACTAAAAAGCAAACCAACAAATATTTGGTTAACGTTTGCTTTGTGAAAGTATAATTGTCAATCGCAATCTCTTTCTTCTTCCTTTTCTCCTCCCTTCTCAACAAAAAAAAACCCAAGAGTTGTTTCATCTTTCTTGCTCGATTTGGTCTTTTTAGACCCGGATCTGAGCAAGAATTTCTTTTTATTTTCTAGTTTTAGGTAATAGTTATCGAATAAGATGTATCTACATCATTTCTTGTGTCTTACGACATGTTTCTTCACCGCTTTGGGGCGATTTTTCTTCGTCGTTGTGGGGCGAGTTCTTCAATCTTTGATGGTCGGTTCGTTGCTTGCTTCTCTCGATTCAAAAACATCAACGATTCAACACTCCTTCCTTTCAGGAGCATATCTTATCATAGAAGAATACAATCAAATCAAATGGTCGGAATTATTCCCGGATTATACCATCATCTTTCCCTTCTACATAATCAAAAATTGGGTATCTCTGCGGTTTATCGCTCTTTCTCTTCGATCTACTTGTAGTTGATATCCTTATTTGCATTAGGTTTTGATTATCTTGATATTTTTTGATGTTTTTGTTAATTTTGTAAGCGAACATGTAATCACTATTTTGATTTGAATGAATTGAGATTTGTTGAAGAAAAAAAAAGTATAAATGTAGGAAAACAATTAAACCATTTTCCATTATGGTGCTTCTGATACGTGGATTTAAGAACAAACTTACATGTAGAATAAGAGATTGGTGAAAACTAAAACATTATAACTTCCTTAATTGACCTCGGGACAAGTAACTCACTTGTGTCTAATACAGAATTCTTCACCATTATACAGAAGAAGACAATTCGATACGGTTTTGATTCGATTTTACCAAATGAATAGGTTGTTATAATCCTTAAGAGTCAGTTTCGGATTGATGGTACAAACTTTTAGGGGAAGTATAGCAGCAGCTGGTTCAATCAAACATTGAAAGAAATTGAAGTCTGTAAACTTTGCACAATAATAATTGTATAAATTAGCTATTTTTTAAAGTTAATTTTTTTATATTTTATGGTCAGTCTCGTGCAATCTAATAGTATAATATATCTTCATTTTCTGAATTTCTTTTTCAATTAAGTTTCATAATTCATCATCAATTTTTTTAGCTTAACTTAATTTTACAATCAACCTTCTCATTTTATCGAGGGACAAAAAAAATGCTTTGCAAAGGCTTTCGGACATATACATATACGATCTTTTTTTTTCTAGGATAAAAGTAAAAATTCCATAAAAAAACTCAACGTGTTTGGATACATTTTACTTGCCTAGAAACATAAGTCAAAAGCAAAGATATTTGTTTTATAAAAAAGTTGATTTTTCTTGTATAATTAATTTCTTAAATTTTACACCCAAACCAATTTTTGCTTTTTGATTTTTGGAAATCAAAAACTTCTGGATTTGTATCTGAACGCGCTGCTAAGATAATGAAAGACATCGTGCTGGATATGGTTTTTCCGTCTCAGAACTTTTATCTAAATACTTGATAATCATTTGTATCCTAATGATCTAAATACTTGATAATCATTCGTATCCGGTAATGATAATATATTATCGGGATGGCATCATATGAAGAACAAGGTTTTATTTGAAGGGATTCGAATGTTCAAACTGTGATGACTCTCGCACGGCCTTTAGGAATAACTACGCGCTAATAGCAAAACGTAGAAACTCTGCTCATCAAGAATAACGGAGGCAATGGCCAAAGTCATCTTTGAGACGGATCCTAAAAATCGGATACGCTTTACAAAAATGGAGGTGAAGCTCCGTGGTATATTGCATAAATGACTACGAAATAAAATAGAGAATACGGTGAGGAAACCAAACAACATATGAAACCAAACAAAAAATTTATCGACATAAATATAATATGGGACCAAGCAATCCCATATTTTCTACTAAATGACTTTGTTCTAGATATCCATGTGTAATAGCTATCTAGGGCTGTTCTTTCTGTATCTCATAAAAAAATGAAGAACCTTGTTTTACTTACGTGGGACCTACCGAGAGATTTCGATCGAGCAAAAAAGGTTGGAGTCGTCGGACAAGGTCCTAGTAAGACGGCATGACCTATCGGTGGTAGGCCCGTCAATGGAAAACCGTTAACCGTTAGCCGAATCGATTACCGTTTGTTGTTAGGTTTAGTTCGTTATCTTGTGCTTAGGTTAGCACCGTAAATCGATAACGTAGCGGATAATTTCATCCTACGTAACAGCAACGGTTGGCATATTTCCGTTAGCCTAAGTTTCGTTAGCTAGCTAACGTGTGCCTAGCACGTGTACATTCCTCATACCTAGGTTACTATACTCGAATGAATCATCATCTTCATCTAATTCTTCTTCTCGTTCTTCAACTCGACATAAACGAGAGAAAAAAACTCACCCCTCGGTCACCCTCATCTCCTTCCTTTGCCTTTTCTTTTGCAAAAACATGGTTTTTCTTTTGCTAGAACATCTGAACATATGTAATTTGGTTTAGAACACGAACATCTGCATGTTTTTTTTTTTGTGGCATGGATTTAGAACTTGTTTGCTTGGATTTAGAAGTTATTTTGTGTAATTGGTTTGTGTTTTAAACCTGTTTTTGTGTTGTCCTGTGACATACAGGATAATACTGGAAAATTAATTGTTAGCGGATAATCCGACGTAACTAGAGGTGTAAATTGGGCTGTGGCAGCACGAGCACAACCCAAACGAAAGACGCTAAAATTTGAAACCGCACAACCGCAAGACAAAGACGTGACTTAGCATGGCACGGCACATCACGTTAGTTAAATGGGACGTGCTGGGTTTGACTAATTAGCACAGTATCCCAGCACAGCACGCGGCACGGATTAGCACGTGGCACGGCACGTTAAGAAAGCACGTCATAATATGTATAAAATGCTACAAACCATAGCACAATACATCATATTTTGTGTCTATTTCACAAAAAACTCTTATTCTAGTAACTATTGACATTTTACTACCTAGTTATGTTGACTTATTTTAATAATAACACATATAATGCCTAAATATTTGAAAACGTTTATATTGGAAAATATAAAATAAATGTGCACAGCCCAATACAAACCACTCACACATCACGTTTATTTTTACGCGATGAACACAACACGTCTTCCTTGCGGCACAACACATCACGTCATAATCTCCGGCACATCACATCACGTCACATAGCACGCTAAGCACGTGATTTCGTGGGCTGTGCTGGGCCGGCATGTTTTACACCTCTAGACGTAACGGTAATGGTTTTGGATTTCACAATTCCTCGGCATAACGGGTATCGGTTAACCGCTAAATCTAATGGCAGCGGTAGCGCGGGGCCATTATTTGTTACGTTTAGTGCGGTTGACAAGCCTTACCGGAGGCATATACAAACAAACAAGGGTCTCACTGAATATTTAAATTTAATAAGTAAAACTGGTACTAGGTAATAGGTATAGTATAGTACTAAAAAAGGTGTTGGTCTTTGTATACACACATGTAATGGCGCGCTGAAATGAAAGCGAAAGTATAATTAATTCATTTGACCGACATTGGCTTCCCACTGTCCAAACATGTAGATTTATTTTCTTAAACATGCCTTTTTCCTTGCCCTTTTCCTTGAAAAGAACCCCCACCCCTTTTCCTCCTTTCCGTAACGGGTCACTACTTCATCTTTATGGGCCTTTTCTTGATAAATTAATAAAGCATTTTGTCAAGATGCTGCAATCGAAATCGAAATGGTATAGTGCAAACAAATTGAGAAGCTTTAGCCAAAGTGTTGTTGGGTGTCGCAATTGATTACCATCATCCATCAACCAACACCGTCCATAATGGTGGGTTCTTTCCTTTTCTTTTGTTTCTGTTCTGGCAAATCTCAGCCATTGGCTTTAGGTAGGCCCCTTGTGTGGCATTACATTTTCACTCTCCTCCCTACCACCACAGGCATATACCCCCAAACACAGAATCCTCAACTGGGGATGCTTCAATCTCACCTAAATAGGAGTCGACATGAGTTGTATGTGTAAACAGGTGCAGTCTTTTCCATATGTTTATGTTCAAGTTCTTTTTGCCCAGTTATTGATAGAAGTGTGTGGGCTTCCCATTCCAAACCAAATTGGTAATGAGTGGAGTGACTCCACACCTTATATATTAGGATCTAGATTAAGGAGTTAGCTATGGGGACTATATTTAGTTCTCCAACATGCCCCTCCACGTGTAGGGCTACGTGAGTCCGCTACATCGTGGACACCTTATATGGTTGCCACCTTCTTCTTGGGTCTTACGTTTCATACGGGGGCCAACTCGACGTCTGATGAAGTGTGTGGGCTTCGAACTTAAAACCAATGTGATAATGAATGGAGTGGCTCCACACCTTATATATTAGGATCTAGACTAAGGAGTTAGCTATGTGGGACTATATTTAGTTCTCCAACATGTCCCCTCCACGTGTAGGGCTGCTATGAGTCCGCTACATCGTGGACATATTGCTATATGGTTGCCCCCTGCTATGCCGCTCGGGTCTTACCTGGGTCTTACGTTTCATACGGGGCCTGGCTCGATACCATGATAGAAGTGTATGGGCTTCCAACTCCAAACCACTTGTGATGAGTGGAGTGGCTCCACATCTTATATATTAGGATCTAGACTAAGGAGTTAGCTATGTGGGACTATATTTAGTTCTACAACAGTTATACCTTCAAGTTCATGGGAAACGATACAGGGAAGACAAAAAACAACAATATTCAGAGTTCCTTTATGCAATCTTGGATGATATGAGACGCTTCCTCGTGATCAGACTCTAAGCCAAGTACATATAAAGAATCCCACAAGACAAATTTTTACCTTTTAGGAAACCCCCTAAATCATGTACCCTGATGCACCCAGACACTAGGAAGTCTCTAGATGAATCGGGCGAATAACCCGGCGAATGAATCGGCAGTAACTCCGAAAATTTCTCATCTTTAATTCTTGCTTCTCTTCATATTTCTTTCGATCTTCATGCTCTAATCTATTTCTTTTAATCTTAAAGTGTTATCCTTTTCGATATTGGTGACCTAATGATGTTTGTATTTTCTTTCAACTAGGTTATGGCTTTCGTGGGTGAAGGTTGCTAGGTCATTTGAGTGGTTTTGCCTAATGGTCCCAGTAATCTCTAATCAAATACTGATCATGGCTCTCCTTTTGATAATTTATCAGCAAGCGATGATTAATTTTCGACTTGGATGGATGAATCTTTCTTTTGATTCTCTTGCTCACTGTAATACTCAAAACAGCCGCATATTAATTGCTTTCATTATTACTATAATGGGGTGTAAGAACCTATTCACCAAGTGTATTGCATTCACTCATCAAACTCTCCGGTTCAACTTTCTTTATATCTTCTCTGTACCTCGTTCTCTTCTCCCATTTCTTTTCTTATTCATTGAGTCTTTCCAACATGGATGTAGGAAGCAGAATCTCATGACATTATTATTATGCGAACAATTAACGATAGCAACAATAATATTTGAGAAGTGTATTATAAGTGACGCAATAGGTGACGATAACAAAATCATGAGGAAAAGCGTGAGGCGGTTCATGCGAAGGTTCAAGATATTTGTGAAGCTTACGCAATGTAAGTTCTCAAGTCCGAAGTTGAGGGATAGTTTAGTTGTCAACATTTTGTAAGATCATATAAATAGCCATTTAGGCATGAGAAGAAGAAGATGTCTTTTTGAGAGAGAGATAATTTTAGGAGGAGAGAGAAAATGTTAGGAGAGATTTATTTTCTTTATCATCTTCTTCCCCAAAATTCTAGAGATTCAAATATCCTTTAATGGAGTCTAGATTGTAAAATTATGTAATTACATACAATCACTAGTGAAGAACCATGGATGTAGATCACAATGATCGAACCATGTAAAAAATCTTTGTGTCTCTTTTTATAATTTTAGTACTTAATTCTTAGTTTCATATCAAATTAATTAGATTTAGGAATCATTTTAATGGATTGTTATGAGGGTGTAGTTGTGAGATAATCCGCTTCTACATAATTGGCGCTAGAAAGCAGGGGACATAATCGAACTCACCCATCCCAACTCGGTTCAAATTAATATCAATTACCATCCCTCCTGTGAGATTCAAAGTCACAGGCCATTACATGCAACCAATTCGGGAGAGCATAATTTTCACGAGAGCAAAGAATTAGTTCGCAATATTACTTCATTATTTCGCAAAAAGAAGTTAGCACAAGTGGTCACTACGAAGAGGAGAAGTTTAACATCGCATGATCTCTTAAAGATGGTCAATAGTGTTATGAACAAGCTTGATGACTCGCGTTCGATTCTCCCCACATTCTAATTTTGTACATATTTTCTACAACCGATAGAAGAAAAGAATAAGAGGATGGTTATATGCGTTTCTATCGCACGAAAAGGACGCACGAGATGGTTTGAGGTGAAGATAATAACCTTCGGTTCGCATGTTCGAATCTCACCATTCACACAAATTTTTTTGTCTCGCAAATGTTTACCTTGCGAACGTTCGCAGAACCAACAATGCTACTCTTTGCACTTCGCAAATGTTTACATTGCGAAGATTCGCAGCACCAACACTTTGCGAGAAGTTCGTTTACTTCATGCAAAGTTTTACTTCATGAAGATCTTTGGTTATTTCGCAAAAGAAAATGGGAGATTATTTCACATACATATTTTAAGAAATGGTTAGAACATTTGGTATAACGCAACATTATACAAGAGGCGAGGCCAAGGTTCAAATCTCATTTCTCGTTCTTTTTGTCATGAAATAATTATATTTTGTGCAACGTTCATACTTCTTCAAACAAGTCATATACTTCTCAAGAGACAACAACAAGCCACAAAAGGTAAGTACCATTTCCTTGAATATTTTATTTACGAGAAGACAAAAGATTTTTTGATTTTATTTACCTAAAGCGATATACTCGCAAGATTTCTACAATTTATAAGGTTTCAAAACATTTCAAAGATTTTTAGATTGGTGAAAAAGCGATACTCGCAAGATTCAAAAAATGACTTCATCCACAGAATTTAAAGATCTCAAAATTTTTCAAAGACTTCAAAGTTACAAAAAAGCAGAGAAAATTAAATTTATATATTTCTATAGAACATTTTTGATTTAAAGACGCGATATGAATACTTCTTATATTTCTTCAAGAATTGAAACGAAAAGGTAATCGGATATTTGTTCGCAACGAACGTATTTTGAAAAACAAGAAAATCAAATGAGGTATTTAAGCAACATGAAAAATTTGTGAAAATTTTTTTACGAATAAAAAACAATTTATTGCGATCATCTTTCATTAAAGAAAGACGAAAAATATACTAAAATTATTTTTCAAATAATTAACGAAAATAACTTATTCTTTTTTGATTCAATTTATAAAAGGAGAAAAAATACCGCAAAATCAATTGCGATTAGCTTTCATTGAAGAAAGACGCAAAATTTATTTGCGAATAAAGAACCGCAAAACCTGTGATTAGCTCAAAGAAGAAAGAGATCCAGAAAATTTTACACATGCAAACCTTTGTGGCGTACACCCTAGTTCGCGAAGCAACATTTCGTAAGAGGCAAAGTCCTAAAGTACTATAAGCATGGCTCAGGGAAACCGGAACACCACCAAGGAACCTGAGTACATGGAACTTTACGGGGTAGAACCCAATAACGGGGTACCTATCCGGGTTAGACACCTTGGATTTTCAACCTAATCTTGCGATGTAACATGATTTAGGTTGGGCGACTAAGGCATACTTGTCTTTCTCAAGAAGTGCATAAAACGATCAAGCGCCGAGGTACACGGTTGAGTCAAGAGTGCCGGATGGGTTTGAAGCACATCCCATTCTTGACAAGTCTTGGCAAATGATGCACTTGGCCCAAAGATACCCCATAGGGTGCAACCTCGTAACTATAAGCCCTATAGGCAAAAAGGATAAGAGGTTGCGAACAAAAACTGGTTGTTGGCAGAACCAGATGGGAAGAGCTAACCTTGTATGGTCGATGTACGCTTCCTTGAAGGGGCAACCAAGGGGAAGATAAAGGGCAGCACCCTCCATTAGGGAGCCGACACGTGCTATAAGACGCAAATGTCACGAGGCATTTTGTTCGCAAGAACATAAAGGCTTGTCATATTTGTGCAAACAACTGAACTTCTACGATCCTTCTATAAAGAAAAAGAAAAAAAAAAAAAAAAAAAAAAAAAAGAACTCGCAGAACATAATAAAGAAGTTAAGATGAGATCAATGGGTTTTTGCATGAAAGTGTAAAGACGTCCTGCGATTTCATCGCAAGACGGCAATGTCATGGGGATTTACGTTCTCAAGAATATTTAGGCCTATCATATTGTCGCAACACTTCCTGAAGAGGCTAAAATACTATACAAAAAAGATGGAAAAATAAGACCTTTAACTAGGAAGGCAATATAAGACCACAAGAGAATACGCAAATAAACTTGCGAAGATGATTATATGTAAGCAAACAAGCTTACGAACATATATACTGAAATGAAGTTGAGATTATGCATCTTTAGTATTTTATATATATTATATCATGTGAGACTAATAGTGCAGGAATGGAAGCAATTTAAAGCTACATCAATTTTTCCAAAACAAAATGAGCTAAGTAACACAAGCATTAGATATACATTGCAATATATAAGCACTCGTATCATACTTGCATCATACAAGCATCATACTCGCATCATAAAAGCATTGCATAAGCATTTCATGGCATAAGCATTGCATACGCATTTCATAACATAATCATTGCATAAATATCATAATTCGCAACAGTATTCGCAACATTATTCGCAACATAATTCGCAACACTATTCGCAGCATTATTCATAAATGTTCAAAAATTCACAGAAAAACTCAGAAATTCGCAGAAATATTCAGAAGTTAGCAGGGTTTCCACTTGAGGCAGAGGAAAGATAAGAATAGAGACGCAATTTAATAATTCAACATTTTCTCGAGGATTTTCCATCATAGATAAAGAACAGAGGCAACTATGGATATCCAAGAAAATATTTTATGTTCTTTATCTCCTCAGCAAGAATCATTTCCAAAATGGAGTAATAATTTCACATGAACAGAGGCAATATTTATCACTCTCATTCAAGGAAGAATACTTCTTATATATTTCAAGGATTAAATACTTCTTATACTTATTAAGGATACTTCATACTTCTTATATATTTCAAGGATTAAGTACTTCTTATACTTCTTAAGGATACTTCATACTTCCTATGTATTTCGAGGATTAAGTACTTCTTATGCTTCTTCTGAGATACTTCATACTTCTTCAAGGATACTTCGCAAGATGATACTTCTAATTACTTCTTAAAGCTTGAACTTCAAAAGAATAGAGGCAAGTATATACTTTTTGAGTTTGATATTCTTTCTCTTGTTCTTTCATCAACAAAGATCAGAGACTACTACAACAACAGATTTTTCTTAAAGATTGCTCTTCATTGCAATATCCAAGAAAAAGAGGCAAGATGTAGGAGCGAGAATCTCGCATGACATTATTATTATGCGAACAATTAACGACGCAACAATAATATTTCGAAGTGTATTATAAGTGACGCAATAGGTGACAATAACAAAATCATGAGGAAAGCGTGAGCGGTTGCGAAGGTTCAAGATATTTGCGAAGTATATTGCGAAGCTTCGCAATGTAAGTTCTCAAGTCCAGAGTTGAGGATAGTTTAGTTGTCAACATTTTGTAAGATCATATAAATAGCCATTTAGGCATGAGAAGAAGAAGAGGTCTTTTTGAGAGAGAGATAATTTTAGGAGGAGAGAGAAAATTTTAGGAGAGATTTATTTTCTTTATCATCTTCTTCCCAAAAATCTAGAGCTTCAATATTCTTTAATGGAGTCTAGATTGTAAAATTATGTAATTACATACAATCACTAGTGAAGAACCATGTATGTAGATCACAATGATCTAACCATGTAAAAAATCTTTTGTGTCTCTTTTTATAATTTTAGTACTTAATTCTTAGTTTCAAATCAAATTAATTAGATTTAGGAATCATTTTAATGGATTCTTATGAGGGTGTAGTTGTGAGATAATCCGCAACTACAATGGAGTCTGAGATAATTCAAGTTCACACAGGGATGGAATTTACTTCGATAACAGATAGACTCAGAGCACTAAAAGAACCTCAACTTTCTACAGAAGATATGATTTTTTGGTGCAGAACAATTCAAGTTCAGCTTCTTGGGAAAACCCTATTCAACTAAAACTTTGACAGTTGGTGAACTTGACAAACAACTCAAGCAACTATGGTCCAAAAGCAAGGATATTTTTATTAAAAAAGAAGACAATGACACTTTTCTCATAAAGTTTTAGACTTTAGAGGAATATGAAATTGTTTTAAAGTTTCGCCCTTGGTTTCTAGAGAGGGATTTTCTAGTACTTGAATCTTGGAACCCCAAAATGCCAAAATCTGCAGTTGATCTCACAAAGAAACTTTTCTGGTTACGTCTTTATAACATGCAACCTGGTTTTGCTAATCCTAATATAGTAAATGGTATTGCTTCAGCAATGGGAGAAGTTAGAAAGATGGATCCTCCTGATTGTATTGTAGGTAAAGGCAAGGTACAAAAATCTTTGGTTCTCATAGATGTCAGAGACCCACTCCGTAGAGGCTTTTGGATAAAGATGCAGCGGGTGAAGAAGTCTGGATTCGTTTGTTTTATGAGAAACAACCCTTTAATATTTGTGGTTATTGATATACTATTGATCACAAAGAAGCTGAGTGTGGAACTATTGCAGTTTATCTTCTTCAGCAGCAACGTGGATATCTTTCCACTTCATCCATAATAGATCCTCCTTCATGGACTAACCCAGATATGAGAGGTGTTAAACCAAGCAGTGTGGCAGGTTCTCAACTTCAGGGATTCAGAAGATCAACATGCAATAATCAACTCCGAAGATTCACTTTTAATGTTATGTCTGAGCCTCTATTCAAAGCATAAACTGCAGGTTTCTTTGATGATCGATCAATCTTGCTAGCATGCGGTGGAGTCTTTGGTCATTAAACTGTGCAATACATGGTGGAAGTATCAAAAGACAATGTATCTTTAAATGAGTTGTCCGAAGATAATGGCATCAGGAATATTCATTTGTCCTCTTCTCCACCAGTGGCTGCATTTAGATGTAATGCTCAAGGTATGATACATGTTAATTTTAATAAGACAAATGAGAGTGAGAAGGTGGTCCCTAGACGAGTAAGAGAATTAGATTTGAGGAGGTCAAACTAATGGTCAAAAAGAGTTAGCTTCTGATCCTAATAATATTATAGTAAGCAATGAAAATTTAGAATACATGCATGTGGAAAATGTGGAGCATCAAATCCAGCAATACAAATCATCCATGGGTTATGGTAGTGGGTTTGGTTCACATATGGATCTTTTAAAGTCCTATATTTCTTTGGGTGAACTTGATCTTAGTCTCGATGACTTCAATGCAACAAACACTGATCCGGATAGTACAAATGCCTCTAGGGCTTTTTCACAATTACTTCAAGCTCTTTTAGCTAAGATTGATGACAATATGTCAAGCCATAACTCTTTTGTGATCAATGTAGAGTCTTCCGCAAATGAGCATGTTAGTTTGGATGTGAATTCTCCATCTCCTAACTCTATCACCTCATTTCATAGGACTGTTTCAGAGAAAAACCAACACAAATGGCTTAAAGCAACATCTTCAACCACGGATGGATAGGTAATTAACTATTTACTTTCTTATCTGCAATATCAAATTTTAATTCCTTTTAAGTTGTTATCAATTTTCTCCGTAGCATCATATCTAAGATACTGTAGCAGTTTCAGAGACAAGTATAATATTGTTCAATCCTGTTTTGTTAGTTTAATTAGAAAAATGAAGGTGCTTTCTTGGAATGTGCAAGGTTTAGCCTCTAAGGAAACTAGGAATTATCTTGGTGATATTATACAAAAACATAATCCAGATACTGTTTTTATAATGGAACCAAAAGTATCAGAAACTAGAGCTAAGGTTTTGACTCAACAACTATGTTACCTTAAATCTTTATTTGTTAGCTCAATTGGTCTTTCTGGAGGTCTGACATTGCTATGGAAAGAAGGGTTTCCATGTGATATTGCTTGTAGCAAAGACAACATGATTTATCTGCTTGTATCAGTTAATGCCTGAAAACAAGAATGGCTTCTCTCATGTGTTTATGGTTCAACATATTATGAGTTGAAACAAAAACAATGAGAATTTTTAAAGAAGCTTAGTGATAATGTGTTTCAACCATGGATTGTCATGGGTGATTGATAGGTGTCTAAAACACCTAATTTAATATATAGTATTTATGCTTTCTTTCTTTATTTTACGTGTGAATTATGTATCTTATGTTTGAATTTGAGTTATTAGGTGCTTTGGAGTCATATGACGTAAAAGGAGAAGAAATGAGGTCTCCTGGCATCAATTGGAAACATTGGATGTTGGTGGACTCAAAGATAGCAAGCACACAACTCTCTAAGGCATTAATAAAAAGAATATGCAGGAATTAAACTGTCAGTCTTGCAAGACCGACAGCTAAATGGGAATTGCCATTTTCAGTGGTCACCCATATCTCAGTTGGGTGCCTAAATCCCGTCCGTACACCGTTAGTCCTACATGGTCGAACATACCTATTCTTCCTCATTTCAGTATTATTCAGCTGTTGTTGGTGAAGAAGGGGATTTGCAGCTTCGAAATTCAGTGTTGGTGAGGAGAGATTTTGAAACGGTTGAAGAATGGGTTGTTGTTGATGTCGAATTGGCAAGAAGAGAGATATCAGTTCTCGATTCTCTCTATTCTTCCCCAAATCTCCTCAAGCAGCGACCAAGTCCAACTCCGGCAGGTCATAGGTGTTAATTCAGAGGTTAGGGTTCTGAAACTTGTGTTGATTTGAGAAAGATGGGTATGATTCAGTTTTTAGAGTGGTTGTTTGATTTAGGGTTTGCGGGAGATTGAATCTGAGAGGTAGGAGTTAATTGAGGTTGAGCTTAAAATGGGTTTCAGTTAATTGATTCAGATGAAGATGTAGCCATTAATTGAGATGATAAAAGGCTGTGATAGTGTGGTTTGAGATCTTTGAACGAATGGGTTTAAATTGCATTTGAAATGAAGTACATGGAAGAGCTTACACATCAACATCATACACATCTCTCCATTATCAGAATTGTACACAGAAGTTGCTCGACAAAATGCCTGACGATTATTTCTTCACAACTCAGAGTGACTCGAGTTTGTATGGTGATTGTTTCTCAAGACTGCAGGGTTTTGTTTACTGTCATGGGTTGAGTTTGCCATAACAAAGTAGCAGATAGCTGGTGGACAATATGGATGGTTCTGGTGCAATTATGGATGATATGAGGTTGCGCTGGTGACAGTTGTTGGCCTGGAAAGATGCTATAATGTTTAATTAAGATGGGAGTGTGCAGAATTGCAGCTGTGGTGGTGGAATGTTGGATGTAGTAGTGAGTATGAGGCAAAGGAGAGCTGGTAGAGATTGCAAATGGGTATTGGTACTGCTGGTGAAGAGTAAGGTTATGTCGGTGGTTTGATACAATGGGTTCTTGGTGGAAGTATAGAAGAGTAAATTAGCATTGCAATTGTCTGAATTGAGCTGGTGTTGTGTTATGATGAAGAGATGATGGCTGCAATTGGTGGTCGTGCTGTTGGCAGCTTTTGGTTGAAATAAATTGCAGGAGGAACTCAAATTAAATATGCAGGTGGTAGCTGGCGAGTGCCTGAGATGGAAGTATTGATGGCTGGGTGTATGGCGTTGGTAGATAATGGCCAGTACTTGACTTAGAAGCAAGGGTGGTTCACTCCGGAAAGGCAGTGCCATGATTTGTGACAGGTGCATATAGAGTCCAGGGGTTGTGGCAGGTGTTTGAACTGATCTAATGGGTAATGAATTGAGGTCTTGCAAATTCATGAGGAATTGTCCTTGCGGGAATGTTACATTGTAGCATTGGAGTTGTATACACGAGTCATGAACTGAAACTGCATAATGTGTTGCATCTGAGCATCTCAGTCATGAGATGTTGGTGCTGTTTATGGTGAAATGTACCGGTGTGCTGGCTATGACCTAGATGGAGGTGCAATGATTAGTTGCAGACGCATTTCAAGGAGTGGGTTACAAAGGGGAGCAGTTACAGATATTGTTGATGAGAATTTGAAACGGAATTGTTACTGGTGCTGCAGAGAAGATGGATGAAGCTGTTGCTGTTGCGGTGAAGGCAAGAAAAGGAAGTGCAGCTGAGACCAAGAGCTGGTAATGTTGTTCTGGTGAGAGTTTGAGCTGAGTAAGAGTTGTAGATAGAGCTACAGGTGAAATGTAGTCATGGTGGAGATAATGGGTTTAGAGCAGAGATAATGGGTTTATTTATGAAGCAAACTGAAGTTCGAAATTGCAGGAAATGGATTTTGAAGTGCGAAAAGTGAGCAAAAATGGCGCGCCGGTGGCACTAGCACCGGTTATCGGATTTCAAAAGTTAAAGTGTGAATTGTAATGTTTCAGTGAATCGTGAAGTGGGTATGAGTCGAATGCAAGAGTTGGAGGCCGGATATATGAGTTCCGCGTCAAGCTTTTGGGTGCGTTTTCGCAAGAACAAGGAATTGGTTTAGATGGTATTTTGTGATTGTTTGAATTGCAGAGATATGGAGATGAGCTGCTGGGAGTGTGCACTTGCTGGTAACAGTTTCTGATGGTTCAAGTGGCCTGAGACAAATTTTCCTGCAACAAATTCCGGCGACGGTGACCGGATTCCAGGCAACTTCCGGCAGTGACCCAGTTTTCCAGTGACCCCCTTTTTCACACAGAATTTTGAGATGGGTATTCACACATGGGCTTGGTGGACTACTTGGAGATGGGTTTTTGAGACTTAACCTAATTTTGGGAAAGTATCCTTTTGGGGAGAAAAGCATATAAATAGAAAACTATTTTCAAAACCTAGAGATATCTCCATTAGGGAGAGTTGCTGCTACTTTTGGTTTTTAGGGTTTAGAACATGATGCTTTCTTCTATGCTTTTTTTTATGAACACCATGAATATGAACTAAGTTTTCTTATTGGTTAAAGATGTAGTTGGATTTTGAAAATAAGTTATGATCTTTATGAATTAGTTTTCTCTCAATATTATCGTTTGATTTCTACTGATTATAATAATTGCATGATTGATGTATTGCAATATGATTGAATGTTTGTTTAGTTGAGTCTAGAATTGATTGAACATACATCCATATCTATAGCTATTTTAGGGTTTTCATCGAGCGATAACCTTGAATACGAGTAGCATGATATGATTACGGTTTGTAGTGATACACTCTTGTAATCATATGTAGAAATTGACCTCTCATTCCAATTGTCATGCACAATGTGTGGCAATTACATTGATTAGCCTATTTCACAAAACTTAATTCTCTTTGGGAATTGAACTTGATTAGCGCAAGGCGTTGAGTTATTATTCATGTAGTATTCATGCTTGCATCATTTTTACATGGAAGTGTGATGACTTGGGAAATTTACTTGGAGTATTTTTGCAATAAGGTATTCTAGGGATTTTGATGATAGCGAGATTAAATAGGAATTCTAATCATACATTCAATACTTGTTTACAATTGAAGATGAAACCTTTATCCAATATTTTCACATCCTTGATTTGCTTGTTTACTTTTTATTGTTTTGCTTTTATTTTATTTAGTTATAAAAAATCGTAAAACCCCTGTGTTTATATAGAAACCAAACAACTTGACAACCTAGAGCTCTATGTGGGATCGATCCTTTCTTGCCCTTGCTATATTTATATTTTGAGTAGTGAGAAAGTGTAATTTATTTTTGACGCTTACGACAGCAATCAAATTTTGGCGCCGTTGCCGGGGAGGCAACGGTTGTCACTTGTTTTTGGTTTCTTATTTTTGTTTTGTTTTTGTTTAGTTTTTCTTATTTTCTGGGTTTTAACCTTGTTTTGATAATCGTGTTTTAGGTACTTATTTATCATGGATGGATCATATTGGAACAACGGATACGGTTTTCAACAACCTCAACAATATGACAACTACCAATTCCATGGGTATAATCAAAACCAATTTATTGGCTATGATCAATATCCTACTAATATTGTGGTCCTCATATACGTATGGCGGGTATGTGTGATCAACCACAAGGATTTGAGGATTCTTATGCTCGTGAACAACAAGTCTCTAACTTGTTAGACAATTTTTCCAACTTTGTACGACAAGAGTTTCAAAAATCTAAAGAGACTAGAGACGAGCAACTCCAAGAACTTCGAAGGTATTGCTAACTTTCAAGAGGCATTGATCAATGTAAGGAAGGTATGTATAATTCTAATGTGCATATGGTTTGTGATGATTTGATTGATGCTAATGTTGAAAAAGGCCAATCCTTGGGCACTTTTGTTGATAATTATGTAGCTAACTCAACTCTTGATCTTAATAATGATCATTCGCCTATTCAAAAGGATGAGTTAGAGTTTAGCAAGACTAAATTCAAATGACGACAAACCTTATGTTAACTATGAAAGTGACGGTGATTATGATACATTGCTTGAAACGACTCATGGTGACAACAAAGAGGAGTGTACAATGGAATCTTTTGGGATCAAGATGAAGACGAAGAGGAATATGATGACACTTGGTGTAGCTTACTCAAGCATTGATCTTTATAATGATCAAGAACCTATTCAAAAGGTAGAGCTTGAGGATGATGCAATGAGTGTTCTAAAGTTCCTTATGGACAGACTTGAACCCATGATGGAGTATGTGCCTTACAACAAAAAGGAGGTGTTGAGAATGTGACCGTTATGACCAATATTGTGGAAGACCCAATTGAACTTGTGAATGATTGTAACGATGATGTTAATGTCGAGACTTTGGTTAAGGCAGAAACGGACGAAGAATGGTTGCAAGGTTTGATAGAGGACCATGATATACAAGAGGTGAATAGTTCACTTGAATTTTTCAAGGATGAAGAGGATTCCGGAATACAAGAGACTGTGAAAGGTTTTTCTAACCCTTTGCATATTGTTTCTTCTCCTTTACCTCTTATTGGTTTGAATGTATGTGCTTCAAGAATATTGTTGAATGACTTTGTTTCTCGATATCCTTCATTAGAGAAACTTGATTCTCATACTATGCAGGTTTTGGAACAAGAAACCGTGAAGTGCAGAACTCTATATTCTTTATGCACTTCCAAGTGTGGACAAGAATAAGTGTGGGGAAACTCTTATCGGTTAATAGCTTCAATTCCTGTTTTCTATTACTAATAATTGTGTGAAGCTAGTGTTTGCAAAAGGTGCTATGGGTGGATCCCCAACTTTTCCGATTATTGGTATATGGGGAATTCAACTTGCATGTCGGGCTGACGAATTTAAACCAAGTGCTAAATGGGAGGAAACCCACTGGTTTTGTGTATCTATCTCTATCTTTTTATTTATTTTTAAGTCTTTTATCTTTATTTTCTTATTTTTCTTATTTTGGATATTTTCATATCAAAACTCCAACTTTTAGAGATTTTTGAACAATTTAGAATAAACACTAGCCTTTCTAAGTACATGGAATTTTTTTCTTGGCGGTGAGGTGTATATTGGCTGAGTTGAGATTAGATGCCAACTAAATAGCTTGTTTAGTGTTTATCCTCTATTGTTCCGAAATAGCTATGAGTTGGAGTAATGAGTTTTTATCATGCATTTTATTTTCGTATTGTGTATATATATCATGTTATGAATTTCCCATCTTGAACTTTAATTTGAATGACTAAATTTTACATTGAGGACAATGTAAAGTTTAAGTGTGGGGGAGTGTTCTCATATAGAGTTTTTAGCCTTGTTATTTTTCCCTTGTGTTCATATATATAAAAAAAAAATTAAAAAATAGAAAAAGAAAAAAAATTGCTTTATACACTCCAAAACCTAGAAACATGGGCCTTTAGGATGACACTATCAATCTAAATGGATGGAACCATCTTGGCTGCAGGAGTTGAGGAACCCATTAACTAAAGGGACGAACATAGCTCAGAAATCACAATTAATATGATAGTTGTTACCATATCTAAAATATCACCATATCACATTCTATTTTTTTTTTTTCCATATTTTATCTATTGTTCTCTAAGTGCGTTGGTGGGTCACTAAACATCAACTTGTTATTACTGCTAGGATGAAATAGAGTGATTGAGTTGCTAAAAAAAATAAAAAAAAAGACCGACTAATTAGACCAAACGAATAAAAAGACACTTGGATAGCAAGTATGTGTGAAACGTTGTCCCAATCTCCGTCGCCTAAAAAGCGTGGAATGCAGGATCCAAGGCAACTATCACATTCTTGCTGACAAGAAGCATGCACTTGGATCCAAAAGATCTAATCATGATGTCTACAAAAAAAAAGTGAAAAAGAAAATAAAGTATTATATTGGTTGAATAAAGTCACTCCTGGTTCCCTTGTATATGCTAGTGAATTGATATAGAATTCAAACCAGTAGCTTAATCCAATAGGATGCATAGGTTTATCTTGGCAGTGACCTTCAGACAGATATGGGAAACATCGATCACTTGTGGACATTCTCCAACATCTACATCTATATCCATCTTCCTAATCTTTTCATTGTGATTGTGGTTTGTTAGTTCCGAGTATTGTGGCTTGTTCGACTATCTAATGAAAGCTTTATTTACTTAAATATGAACTGAATTTGCGCAAGGTACCTCCTCCTGTAGCCATTTTGGATTCGTTCATAGATTTGTCACATGTAGTTGGAGTTGGAAAAATAGGTTTCGTAGGTAGACCTCTTGTAAACCTTCACGAGACTATAACTCATCCACTAGGGACACCTAGGGGTTTAAAGGCTTGTTATTTATGCTAAAATTAACCGTAGCCTCGACGACACGGAGTTGTATGTATGTTTTATAATTATTTTGTTTGATTTGCTCGAGGACTAGCAAAGTCTAAGTGTGGGGGAATTTGATAGGTGTCTAAAACACCTAATTTAATATCTAGTATTTATGCTTTCTTTGCTATTTTACGTGTGAATTATGTATCTTATGTTTGAATTTGAGTTATTAGGTGCTTTGGAGTCATATGACGTAAAAGGAGAAGAAATGAGGGCTCATGGCATCAATTGGCAACATTGGATGTTGGTGGACTCAAAGCTAGCAAGCACACAACTCTCTAAGGCATTAATAAAAAGAATATGCAGGAATTAAACTGTCAGTCTTGCAAGACCAACAGCTAAATGGAAATTGCCATTTTTAGTGGTGGCCCATATCTCAGTTGGGTGCCTAAATCCCGTCCGTACACCGTTAGTCCTACATGGTCGAACAGACCTATTCTTCCTCATTTCAGTCTTATTCAGCTGTTTTTGGTGAAGAAAGGGATTTGCAGCTTCGAAATTCAGTGTTGGTGAGGAGAGATTTTGATACTGTTGAAGAATGGGTTGCTGTTGATGTCGAATTGGCAAGAAGAGAGATATCAGTTCTCGATTCTCTCTATTCTTCCCCAAATCTCCTCAAGCAGCGACCAAGTCCAACTCCGGCAGGTCATAGGTGATAATTCAGAGGTTAGGGTTCTGAAACTTGTGTTGATTTGAGAAAGATGGGTATGATTCAGTTTTTAGAGTGGTTGTTTGATTTAGGGTTTGCTGTAGATTGAATCTGAGAGGTAGGAGTTGATTGAGGTTGAGCTTAAAATGGGTTTCAGTTAATTGATTCGGATGAAGCTGTAGCCATTAATTGAGATGATGAAAGGCTGTGATAGTGTGGTTTGAGAGCGTTGAACGAATGGGTTTAAATTGCATTTGAAATGAAGTACAGGGAAGATCTTACACATCAACATCATACACATCTCTCCATTATCATAATTGTACACAGCAGTTACTCGACAAAATGCCTGGAAGATTGTTTCTTCACAACTCAGAGTGACACGAGTTTGTATGGTGAGTGTTTCTCAAGACTGCAAGGTTTTGTTTACTGTCATGGGTTGAGTTTGACATAACAAAGCAGAAGATAGATGGCGGACAATATGGATGGTTCTGGTGCAATTAGGGATGATATGAGGTTGCGCTGGTGACAGTAGTTGGCCTGGAAAGATGCTATAATGTGTAATTAAGATGGGAGTGTGCAGAATTGCAGCTGTGGTGGTGGAATATTGGATGTAGTAGTGAGTATGAGGCAAAGGAGAGCTGGTAGAGATTGCAAATGGGTATTGGTACTGTTGGTGAAGAGTAAGGTTATGTTGGTGGTTTGATACACTGGGTTCTTGGTGGAAGTATAGAATAAGAAATTAGCATTGCCATTGTCTGAGTTGAGCTGGTGCTGTGTTATGATGCAGAGATGATGGATGCAATTGGTGGTTGTGCTGTTGGCAGCTTTTGGTTGAAATAAATTGCAGGAGGAACTCAACTTAAATATGCAGGTGGTAGCTGGCGAGTGCCTGAGATGGAAGTATTGATGGCTGGGTATGTGGCGTTGGTAGACAATGGCCAGTACTTGACTTAGAATCAAGGGGGGTTCACTCCGGCAAGGTAGTGCCATGATTTGTGACAGGTGCATATAGAGTCCAGGGGTTGTGGCAGGTGTTTGAACTGATCTAATGGGTAATAAATTGAGGTCTTGCAGATTCATGAGGAATTGTCCTTGCGAGAATGTTACATTGTAGCATTGGAGTTGTATACACGAGTCATGAACTGAAACTGCATAATGTGTTGCAGCTGAGCAGCTCAGTCATGAGATGTTGGTGCTGTTTATGGTGAAATGTACTGGTGTGCTGGCTATGACATAGATGGAGGTGCAATGATTAGTTGCAGACGCATTTCAAGGAGTGAGTTACAAAGGGGAGCAGTTACAGATATTGTTGATGAGAGTTTGAAACATAATTGTTGCTGGTGCTGCAGAGAAGATGGCTGAAGCTGTTGCTGTTGCGCTGAAGGCAAGAACAGGAAGTGCAGCTGAGACCAAGAGCTGGTAATGTTTTTCTGGTGAGAGTTTGAGCTGAGTAAGAGTTGCAGATAGAGCTATAGGTGCAATGTAGTCATGGTGGAGTACAATGGGTTTAGAGCAGAGATAATGGGTTTATTTGTGAAGCAAACTGAAGTTCGAAATTGCAGGAAATTGATTTTGAAGTGCGAAAAGTGAGCTTAAAATGGCGCACCCGGGTGGGACTAGTTCCGGTTATCGGATTTCAGAAGTTAAAGTGTGAATTGTAATGTTTCATTCAATCGTGAAGGGGGTATGAGTCGAACACAAGAGTTGGTGGCCGGATATATGAGCTACGCGTCACGCTTTTGGGTGCGTTTTCGCAAGAACAAGGAATTGGTTTAGATGGTATTTTGTGATAGTTTGAATTGCAGAGATATGGGGATGAGCTACTGGGAGTGTTCACTTGCTGGTGACAGTTTCCGATGGTTCAAGTGGCCTGAGACAAATTTTCCTGCAACAAATTCCGGCCAACTTCCGGCAGTGACCCAGTTTTTTGGTGACCCATTTTTCACACAGAATTTTGAGATGGGTATTCACTCATGGGCTTGGTGGACTACTTGGAGATGGGTTTTTGAGACTTAACCTAATTTTGGGAAAGTATCCTTTTGGGGAGAAAAGCATATAAATAGAAAACTCTTTTCAAAACCTAGAGATATCTCCATTAGGGAGAGTTGCTGCTACTTTTGCTTTCTAGGGTTTAGAACATGATGCTTTCTTCTATGCTTTTTGTTATGAACTCCATGAATATGAACTAAGTTTTCTTATTGGTTAAAGATGTAGTTGGATTTTGAAAATAAGTTATGATCTTTATGAATTAGTTTTCTCTCAATATTATAGTTTGATTTCTACTGATTATAATAATTGCATGATTGATGTATTGCAATATGATTGAATGTTTGTTTAGTTGAGTCTAGAATTGATTGAACATACATCCATATCTATATCTATTTTAGGGTTTTCATCGAGCGATAACCTTGAATACGAGTAGCATGATATGATTACGGTTTGTAGTGATACACTCTTGTAATCATATGTAGAAATTGACCTCTGTCCGAATTGTCATGCGCAATGTGTGGCAATTACATTGATTAGCCTATTTCACAAAACTTAATTCTCTTTGGGAATTGAACTTGATTAGCGCAAGGCGTTGAGTTATTATTCAGTAGTATTCATGCTTGCATCGTTTTACACTAAAGTGTGATGACTTGGGAAATTTACTTTAGTATTTTTGCAATAAGGTATTCTAGGGATTTTGATGATAGCGAGATTAAATAGAATCCTAATCATACATTCAATACTTGTTTACAATTGAAGATGAAACCTTTATCCAATATTTTCACATCCTTGATTTGCTTGTTTACTTTTTATTGTCTTGCCTTTATTTTATTTAGTATTTAAAAATCGAAAAACCCCGGTGTTTTATATAGAAACCAAACAACTTGACAACCTAGACCTCTCTGTGGGATCGATACTTACTTGCCCTTGCTATATTTATATTTTGAGTAGTGAGAAAGTGTAATTTATTTTTAGCGCTTACGACATCGATCGTTGATCTTAATGTTCACCTAAACAATCGTGGAGGCTTCAACAAGTAGAAACTCTCTAGATAGGCCGGGTTTGTGGTGTTATCAATATCATGGGTTTGATGGATATGGGATACATATGATCTAAGCATACCTAGTCTAACAGAACTAATGGTAAAGGTTGTAAAATAGCTAGGATATAATGGCCCTTCAAAACTCTCACTGGGTTACTGATTATCCTAATTCAAAAATTTGACATCTTCCATTCTTGGGTTCAGATCATTCCCCTCTTCTTCTTATTACTGAAACTAGTACTGTTAAACCTTAGAATGCATGGAAATTTTATAGATGTTGGTTATCAGATTCTTCTTTCTCAAAATTATTTGCAGATACTTGGAATACTCCTCATACTACGGTAAAGTTTAATTTTAAGCTTGCCAAAGTAAGGAGAAATTTATCAAAATGGAATAGACAACATTTTGGTAAAATTAATGTTTAAGTCCAACAACTGCATCAATATCTTTATCAGTTGCAAGCTTTGCCTTATAGTGACAATGTTTCTAATGAAATTAGTCTCACTATACAAAAGCTAGACTATTGGAAAAGAATTGAACCTGATTTCTGGCACTAAAGATCTGGAGATCATTGGATTAAAGAGGTAGACAACAATACGACCTACTTTCATACTAAGGAAAATAGGAGAAGAGATAGAAATCACATTTCTGCTTTAAGAGATTCTAATGGCCAATGGTATCATATGCAGGAGGATCTTGAAAGCCTTCTTCCCGTAATTTTGGAAGCTATTGCAACATCTACCAATCTAATATTCAAGCCTGATTCTTTTGATATAATTCACCCTATTATTACAGAAGAGGAAAACCAAAGCTTAATTTCCATTCCTTCAGAAGAGGAAATATATAGTGTGCTGAAAAGTATCCCTAGTTGGAATGCACCAGGCCTAGATGGGTTTCCGACAGGTTTCTACCAAACACAATGGTCAACCACAGGTATTGATGTAAGTAAATTTAGTTCAGAATTTCTTTCAAAATAAGCGGCTACCAACTCATATTAACCAAACTACAACCTATCTAATCCCAAAAACTCATCATCCTTCAAATCCTGGAGATTACAGGCCTATTGGCTTTGCAATATCATTTATAAGATTATTTCCAAGCTTCTTCTAACAAGAATAAAATCTATGATGGAGAAAATCATCTCACCCACACAAGAAGCATATGTACCAAATATGTATATTAATGATAATATTGTTGGGGCTCATGAGCTGATTCACTCTATAAAGAAATCTAGGAAGAAACAAAGTCAAGTAGCTCTTAAGTTAGACATGTCGAAAGCCTTTGACAGGGTGGAATGGTCTTTTATTGATAGAATGTTATTATCTTTGGGCTTTTGTGAGGATTGGAGAATCATAATCCATCAATGTGTTTCGACAACTTCAGTTTCGGTTGGTCTTAATGGCAGCATGCGTAAGCCTTATTCTCCTTCCCGTGGTCTCAGGCATGGAGATCCTTTATCTCCCTACCTTTTCATCATATCAATAGAATATCTTACTAGGTCTTTAATGCATGCTGAAAATTTGGGTAAACTGAAAGGTATCCAAGTTGTAAAAGATTCGATAACTATCAATCATCTGTTGTTCGCAGATGATTGTATGTTATTCTTCCAGGCTGAAAAGGAGAGTCTTAATAAAGTTAAAGAAATTTTACAAAACTTTAGTGAAATGTCTGGAGAAATGATTAAATTCAACAAATCTTCTGCTTTCACTTCGGGAGATATATCCACATAACAGAAGAATTTTATTCAAACAAAGTTGGGGGTTAAAAAGCTTAGTTCTTATGATAAATACTTGGGTCTTCCGATACTATTAGATAAATCTAAAACAAACTCTTTTTCATCTACTTGAAGATTCTTATGAACATGGACTATAAGGTTGGTGTTCGAAGATCTAAATCAAGCACTAGAACAACTCGGTTAAATCAGTCCTCAACTCAATACCTGCACATTACATGAGTAATTTCAAACTACCAAAAAATGTGATTACTAAATTAGATTTAATCCATAGAAAGTTTTGGTGGGCTCAAGAAAAAAATAAAGTTACAAATCCTATTTCATGGAACTCACTTTGCTACCCAAAATAAGAAGAAGGTCTATCTTTTAGAAACTTAAAGTTGTGTAACAATGCTCTTATCACTCACTAAACCAATGGCATGGAGATTGGATCCGTTTCCATTATTCAAGAGGACAATCCTTGGACGAATAAGCTATGTCAGTTTGTTTAATGAGGGATAAATATTCTTCCCTACTAATTGATCACTTTTCTTTTACATTTACATGAAACACATAAAAAAATTCTTCTTGGATTTGGGTTTTTAAGGGTTTAGAGATTGGTCTAAATATGTTAGACAATTTCATATGTGGGATGTCGTGATGCACTTTTTTTACATTTTACATGAAACAAAAAAAATTCTTCGTTTTGGCCTGGTATGATAACAAAAGTTTTGGCAGTGGATTAGAGGCTTAGATACTCCACCAGTTCCAAAGGATAACTACTCAGACTCTGTTAGAATTGTTCATGTTTCTGATCTCATGCTTCAAAACCAAGAAGATGGAATTCTGAATGGATTACAAAAGTTTTTCCAACTGAAACAGCAAATCTCATTTTAAATATGCATTTAGTGCAGTTTGGAACTGACAAGATGATTTTGGAACCAAGTAGGTCAAGGGAATTCACAGTCAAATCCACATATAAAGAACTTGTAAGACAATCTCAAACTTTTACAGAAGCCAGGATTAATGACATTCCTAATGCAGTATGGAAACAAATGTGGAAAATGAATGTTCCACATAAAGTGAATATTTTTATATGGAAATGCATTAAGGATATAGTCCCCACTAAGGTGAAATTACATAAATATAAAAATTTCCCAACTTGTTCTAGATGCATGAAGGCTAAAGAATCTTTAAGTCACCTCCTTATTGATTGTGATTATTCAAGATCTGTCTGGTTAGGTATGCATATCAATGTTTCATCCTTACAAGCACAACACATTCAAGTTAGAGACTGGATGCTATCTTGGTTCCAATCCCATAGCACGAAAAATGCACAAGTTTCTTCCAAGTGGATCTCAATGGCAATGACTACATCTTAGTTCTTGTGGAAAACTAGATGTCTGAAAGAATTTGAGAATCAAAATCAAAATCTTTTTTCAACAATTTTTTCTATTAAGAACATGTGGAACCTTTGTAGCGAACAACACAACCACACTTCTTCAAAGTATAGCTCACTGGTCTCCACCTGCTACTGATGAACTGAAACTGAATATTGATGCTTCATTTGATCATGATACTTCTTATGTTGGAATGGGATTAATCCTTCGTAACTCTACAGGATTCTGTCAAGGAATCAGAGGGAGATTCTTCCATGGAGGAATAGATCCGGAGCATGCGGAATGCCTACCATTTAAAGAAGAAATCAATTGGGCAACAAAAAAGGGTCTGCAAAATATAACTTTTGAAGGTGACTGTCTAAATGTCATAAACTCGGTAAATTATGCCAAATCTTCAGTACAATGGATGAATGAAGGACTTGTAAATGAAATAAGGCATCTACTATCTAACTTTTATGGGTGTGAAATTAATTATGTAAAACGGCAGGCAAACAATGTGGCGCATGTAATTGCGAACAAAGCTAGAACTGGTATTGCAATAAAAAAAATAAAATAATAATAGATACTGACAGACGACAAAAAAGAAGTTCAAAAAGCATAGGCTAGAGATGCTAAAAGAACTTGTTTCAAGGAACTCCGTCTAGATTCTTGTCAGAAGAAAGGCAGTGTCTGTTAGTTCTTAATTATTAATCTTAACGGAAGTTCCCCTTTGAAAACTGCATAAGGAGAGAAAGGAGAGTGCTAAAAGAAAATTGCAAAATGAACCCAATGGGAAATTATAGTACTAGATGACCGTTGCCACGGTGGGGTGGGCCGACCGAAGAAAAAAAAACAACTGCTGCAATTGGATTTGTAAAAGAAAATTTGTGCCTAAAGTGAAAGTATCACTTTTTTGAAACGGGAAGAGTACATCGTTTTATTAGTTGCAAAGGAAAATTAGTTGATTTTTTATTTTTTTTTTGATCATCAAACCACAAGTATTTCATTTCATAAGAAACGTTTACATGATGGTTTTAAAGAGAAACAAGTACATCATAACATGAAAAAAATACAAAGAAAAATACAAAACGTAAATAAATCACGAAGAGAAAGAGCGATCTACCATGATAGCATCCAAATCTTGTACTATGAGATTGGAGAAGGAATGGTATACGAATCCATAATTCGACCATTTTAATAGATTTTTTCTTCTTAAAAAAGAGATGCTCCTATGATAGAGGAGTGATATGCCTAAAAATTCTTCATGTGCAACTAACCCGAACACAAGATCTACATTTCTGATGAAGAAGAAATTGATCTTCGCCCTTGCTGAATCGCCGATGTACTTTTATCAAAATTAGTTGATGAATAAACCAAAATATGGTTACATAAAGTATTATGTATCCTTTGTGCATAAAGGATATACATATTTATTTTTCAAAATTGTGCCTAAAATGATAAATCCTTCCGATTTTTACGTAAAAACTCTAAATTTGATATTGTTGTTTGTGCTCGTTAGATAGGTTTTTATTAGCTTTCAACGAGATAAAATTTATAAAATTCCAAGGCACGGATTTTTAAATATGTTATTTTAAAGTTTGGTTCTAATTATCCCTAAAGAATAAGGAATTATAATAAAATTTGGCTTTATATCTAGTTCCCCTTCTTTAAAAAATTACACCTACGTCCTTTTTTATTACACCAAATCCAATCTTTTTGTCCAATTGAAAAAATGTCACGCTTCACATTGACACAAAGTCACCATATACTAGACTGATCACCGCTTCCACGGTGTGGGTGGGTAAGCCAAAGAAGAAAAATCAAACCGTTAATCATGTAATGGTGTTATAAGGCTAAAATTGATATGCATTTAATTTATGGTAGTTTACGTAAATTTCTACCATTTTTTATGCATCTTTGTGGTTTTCAAGCAATTTACCCCATGTATTATGTATCCTTTGTGGTGGTTTGCACCAATTTCCCCATATATTATACATCATTTGGTGTTTTGCATAATGGGTATACATAAATTTTAAAAGTCAACATATTAATTTTTTCTTAAAAACACTAAATTATATATTGTTGTTTGTACTAGGCTAGTATTTTTTTAAAATCCTTTCAAATGATATAAAATTTGTAAAATTCTAAGGCACCGATTTTTAGATATGTTATATTAAAGTTTGGTTGCAATTATACCCCTAAAAATAAGATGTATAAGGAGTTATAATAATTAAACTAAAAGGAGGGACATTTTAGACTTTTCATGTCCCAAAGACTACACCAAATTTATTTCCAATCTTTTTATCAAATTAAACATTTGTGTTAGGTTTCATTTGACAAAAAAATAGCCATAAAAGGGACTCCCTTCCTTCGGGCCCCTTCGGGCCCTCCGGTCGGTCGGCCCAACTAGATGACCGTTGCCACGGTGGGGAGGGCCGACCGAAGAAAAAAAGAAACACTGCTGCAATTGGACTGTAAAAGAAAATTTGTGCCTAAAGTGAAAGTATCACTTTCTTGAAACGGGAAGAGTACATCGTTTTATTAGTTGCAAAGGAAAATTAGTTGATGAATAAACCAAAATATGGTTACATAAAGTATTATGTATCCTTTGTGCATAAATGATATACATTTATTTTCAAAATTGTGCCTAAAATGATAAATCCCCTCCGATTTTTTCGTAAAAACTCTAAATTTGATATTTTTGTTTGTGCTCGTTAGATAGGTTTTTTATTAGCTTTCAACGAGATAAAATTTGTAAAATTCCAAGGCACGGATTTTTAGATATGTTATTTTAAAGTTTGGTTTACCAATTATACCCTTAAAGAATAAGAAATTATAATAAAATTTGGCTTTATATCTAGTTCTTGTCTTTAAAAAAATTACACCTCGTCCTTTTTGGTTACACCAAATCCAATCTTTTTGTCCAATTGAAAAAAAATGTCACGCTTTACATTACACAAAGTCACCATATAAGGTCCTCCCTCGCTTTCAGTCGCCGGCCGCCCAACACGTTGCCACGGTGGGGAGGGTCGAATCAAGAAAAAAATAAACACTGCTTGCGTAATTGGACCTAAAAGAAAATTTGTGCCTAAAGTGAAAGTATCACTTTCTTGAAGCGGGAAGAGAGTACATCAAGTTTTATTAGTTGCAAAGGAAAATTAGTCGATGAATAAACCAAAATATGGTTACATAAAGTATTATGTATCCTTTTGTGATGATTTTATAAGTGACATTAAAAAGAGCTATGGGTCTAAATTGTGAAGGTTTTGAAGGATGATTAATTTTAGGAATTAGTGTTAAATTTGTGTGGTTCATTAGAGGATGTATGTTAAGATTATTGAAGAAACTTTGTACCATTGCTATCAGTTGTGATTGTGTTGTTTCCCAGAAAACTTTGAAAAACTTACTTGTGTAACCATCTGGTCCTGGAGAACTTTCAGAATTGATGGAGAAGAGTGCTTGCTTAATTTTCAAGGAGAAGTTACTTCCTTCGCAAGTAGATCTGATTGTCATAGATAATCTTGGCCTTATGTTTGTAAAAAGATCTTCGTTTATTACCGTAGGAGGAGCCGTATATTGTTCGTATAATGATCTAGAAGGAGTTGAACAACGTCTTCTTTTTTGCTTCTTGAGTTGTTTTGTTGGTCTTGTAGTTGTTGTATATTGTTGCATGCTCAGAATGGTAGCTTTAGTATGGAAAAAAGTTGTGTTGATATCACTGATTGCATCCATTGAGTTCGGATCTTTGTTTCCAATATGTCGCATGGAATTGTAGTAGTTCATCGTGATCAATTCTCATTTGTTTTTCTTGTATCAGCGAGGTCTCTAGGTCGCCCATGTCCGTGGTTGCACATTGGTGTTGAGCATATTTTATTTTGGCTGTTGATTTCTTGATCATGGTTGGGATGTGACCAAAAATTTCTTTGTTCCATTCAAGAGTGTTTTCCCGGTTGTTATGAGTTTTAGTTGGAGATCCAAGGTTGGTTCGTGAGTCTTGTTGTTGTTCCTAAGCTTTTCAACCACCTGTTTGAGTTGGGGATGCGAGATCCAAAGGTGTTCAAATTTGTAATTTTTTGTTCCTTGCCAGTCCATAGCTTTCTCTTGTAGCAAGATTGGGCCATGATCAGAGGCAATCCGTGGGAGATGAGTAATTGTTTCTGCATGAGGATTGGAAGTTCGCCAATGTTGATTTGCTAATGCTCTATCCAATCTTTCTAGAATGTTATCTTGACCCATTTGGTTGTTTTTCCATGTGTATGGATCTCCTCGGAAACCTAGGTCAATAAGACCCATCCTGATCTATTAGCGTTAGAAAAGGTTGTGATTGAGCATATGTTACTTGTCTTCCTCCTTTTTTTTTCCCGATTGATCTAAAATGTCATTAAAGTCTCCTGAAAGCCAAGGTGTGGAGGGTTGATGTTGCTGAAAATTGTTGGAATTCTTGCCATAGAGTTTTCCTGATGTCAGGGTGTGGGGTCCGTAACACCGTGCATAACCAAGGTTGTCCAGGGGGAGGCGGGGTAACCATCGTATGGATGAAATTTTGTGAATGAAATAATATATGTATGCTTAGGTTAGCTTCCCACATTAAACATAAGCCGCCTCTCCTTCCAATTTTTGGAACTGAGAAGTGGTTCTGGTAATGAAGTGATTGAGCTAGGTTTCTCATATGTTGATCTGTAGCTAGAGTTTCAGAAAGGAATATAATGTTGGGCTTGTGATGAGAAACTAAACCTCTTAGGTGTTGAATTGTAGGAGGAAGATTTATTCCTGAAAATTCCAAAGCTAAGATATTCATACTGATTAAAGGAGAATTTGGGTTTGGATCCAGAGAGATATAGAGAGGATGAAGGATTTTTCTGCAAAAAGAAACTATGCCTAGATTCCCAAGAATCAAGAAAAAAGAGTAAATTAGGATTAGCAAATAAAAGATGAAAATCTCGTAAGAGTAGGGGACCAAAGAAAATCAGCTAAAAGAAAACTTTCACTAAATTGTGAAGTTTGAAAATCTATAGCAAAAAGAAATGAAGGAAAGTAATTGAGTTTAAAAGGAGATTAAAGCAGTTGACACAACAAAGTAGACAACAAAGGAAACTTTCCCAGTTTAGAACCTAAAGAAGGTGGCAAAAGTATCGAGAACAAGAAAAAGCAAAAAATATACTGAAGAAAAGAAAAACACTTGAAATTCAGGAAAGGCACAACAAAATAAGATCAAGAAAATTCACACAAGGAAGGTTAAAAACAGAGAGTAATACTAAGCATACAAAGCAAAATGAAAAGAATTCTAGTGAGCAAGCAAAAAGGTGATAAACACCAGCTCATCCTAGAATTAGAGTGAAGGTACTACGAAACTAAGTACAAAAGGTTGAAATATTAATGTAGATGAAGCAAGGTAAGAAAACAGTTTTATCCACCGGTCCTTTGGATGTATTTTTGTAGCATGGGGTGTGGTTGATCTTTTGGTTTTGTCAGAACTTGAAGACTGCCTGAGATGCAGAAGGTGATGATTTTGAAGTCTTGTCACAAGCAGAATCTTTGTTAAAGAGACAGTTGCTGTGGCTTATAACTGGTGAGCAGGTGCTGCTGGTTGGTTGAGATGTAAAAACTGTCTTGAGTCTTTTGGCAGGCTTGTAGAGGTTAGTCCATTGTTCAACTTATTTAGTGGATACAAATCTTGATACATCTTGACCGATGAATCTCCAATACGAGAGTTGAGTAAGAAAAATTGTTGTTCAGGGGTTTGTTCTCTTGATTGCAGGTTGTTCAAATCATAATCGATATGAGTTCGGAAGCTCCAATATCAGACACCATAAAGTTGGATGGGCTGAAAGGTTGCTGCATATCGAGGAAGATAAGGAGGCATAGTGACTTGCTCAAATTGATCTTCAGTGGGGATATTGTTTTCTCCGTCAGGCCATGCTGCAGAAAAGGAATCCTCTGTGCATGAGTTGGAATTAGATTGAAAGCCATCTTGTAGGTAGCCATCGCCAGATAATGAGGATAGAACTGAAATATCTTGATCTCAGAAACAGGAATCAATATGGTTCAAAACCTCAGCATTCCATTAAACTCGATTTTCCAAGTTCTCATTATGCAACATTTCTTCATCGTAGTCATCATAAAACTCTGGTACTATAACTGGTCCATGGGCTTGAAGCTCATGGTGAGGTATAGCATGAGGAGAAGCATGGGCATGTAATTCTTGACTAAGTAAGATAACTTCAATGCGGTCTGTGAATATGGCCAAGTCTTCGACGAAAACTGAAACGGCTGGGGAGTTCTTGGTATACAAAATCAATCTAGTTTATCAATTGCCTATCATTAGGAGCATTGGTACCAAAAGAAAGAGGTTGGGTAATATCAACTCTAAGCCTTATTTTTATCGAGTCGCAACCATTGTAGTAGTGATTGGATCATTAAAAGCTAAGAGATCTCCAAACTTAGAGTGTTACTCGATAACATTAGAATTCTTTGTTTACTCAGGGTATAGTTTATGGAGGTTAACTCAAAAACCTCACTATGGATTTCAATTTTTCAAGAAGCAATGTAAAATTACAGATTTGGATCAAGAAAGTATCTCTACAAATCACCCTAGTTCCTTGCCTAAGAACTTGACACATTTAAAGACTAGATTCAAACTTAATCAAATAGAAACCTCTACCAAGCTTGCTTAAGGGACATCACATAATAATTTACATATATACTTTAAAGGCATTCCTAAGAAAAAAGAGTTTTTGTTCATTTTTGTTAAAAAACAACCAAACAAGCGATCTTTCCATTGTCTAACAAGGAAGGAGAGTTCCAAAGCATGATTACTAAACAGAGAAATTAAAATGAACATCTCTAGAGCCAAGGCTAGACATAGAGATACGAGAATAAACATAACAAATAAACATAGAAATTGCAGGAGAACTATTTCATCATATCGTAACCTCAAAACCTACAAAAGAACCTAAAATAGCTTCAAATTAGACATCCAAAAAGCTTATGATAGTTTAGACTCTGGGATTCATTAAACCTCCTTCACAAAACTTGGATTCCCATCAATTTTTATAGAATACATTATGCTATGTGTCACAACAAAGTGAAATATTCGATTAACATAAATGGCACACCTCAATGATTCATCAATCCAACCGTAGGCATTAAACAGGGAGACCCGTTATCTTCTATATTTTCATCATATGTGCCGAAATTCTTTCTACCAACCTAGAAACCTTGAACTCCAAAAATTTGTATAAGGACTCAACATTTCCGGAAAAAGATCCAACCATTTCTCATTTAATGTATCTTTGATGATTTACTAATCACCTACAAAGCCTCAAACCAAAGTAAACAAAACATAAAGAACTTGCTTCATTCATATGGGACTTCAGTAAGTCAATTAATAAACACCAACAAATACATTATCATCCACCACCCAAACCCTGGAACAAGCAAAAATAAATCATCTCCAACATTTTTTTAACATGCCAGCCACATCAAAACCTCGGTACATCTAGGAGTCCTATTCAAATGTGGGAAGAGCTTCCAATCAAACCTTCGCACCCCTCTTACAAAGATTAGCGCGAAAATCTAAAGGATGGATGACAAAATGCCTAACTGCCTACAGGCGGACCTGTGTGCTAATAAAAATATCCTTAATACCCACAACAAATCACATCATGCAAACACAAAACTTTCCTAGCAAAACCCACAAACAAATTGATCATATCACAAGAGACTTTTAAGGGGCACGACTCAAATACCAAAAAAAATTACACCCTATAAGATACTTACAGAGCGACAAAACCAATATCAAGGAGGATTAGGAATAAGGAAGAGTAGCGATCACAATAAAGCTTTACTTTTGAAGAGAATATGGAATCTTCATGAAAAACCTAACTCTATATATGGAAGCATCTTCAGTGAAAAATATCTCAACCAACAACCAATTCTAGAAGGCATTGATCATATACCCACCTCTTCCAGTCCTCAATGGAGACAACTAGAAACAATTGTCCCAACCATGCAAAATCTAATTTTCCACCAGATTGGAAATGGTCTATCAACTCCGATAGAAGCAAATTGGATCCCAAACTCTCCAAACCTCGACCCAACACAATGCTACCTAATCCAATGGGTGAGACATTATTGATCCAAATCAACTAACACATGGGACCATGAAAATTAAATACTCTACCCAACCCTATAATCCAAAAAATCATAAACATCCATCTACCCCAAAATGGACCCCAAGATAAAATTATCTGGCCACACTCAAAATCTGGAAACTACACTACTTCATCAGGATACAAATGTCTAACCCAAAACCATCCAACCCACATTCCATTACCTCATACCAAGTTCATATGGACCTTACCATGTCCACCAAAAATTCGGTTTTTCTTGTGGAAAGCCATCAACGAAGGATTACCAACCTTCTTTCTCCTACACCACATCAATTTGACAAACTCAAACATTTGCCCATGCAACTTAAATCGAGAGCTAGCAAATCACATTCTAATTCAATGTCCAACATCAACTATTGTTGGAACACTTTACTTAATCATTCTAAACTTCATCAAACTCAATCCCCTCCAACCTTTTGCCTTAACACAATACACAACCATTTCCAAATCCTTCAACAACCCCGCATCAACATCGGTGATTTCCTCTTATTGTTTTCTTTTTAACCTTATGTCTAGCTAGGAATCAACTAATATACCAACAAAAGCAAACAACTCCTAAGAAATACTAGCACGGCTCTAAAAATCCAACAAGAATACTACCAATCATCCTCCACACCACCGGTGTTTCCGGAGATACACCAAAATTTAATCACCGATTAAAGATAAAGACTATCCATTATATCATTAGGATGGAAAATGCCAAACATAAAATGGATCAAGATTAATACGATGGAGCGGCCCAGGTCATCCAGGATTTGCGGGAGTTGGATTAGATATGTCTGGATTCTAACGCCCAACCTCTAAGCTCCAGCTCAACCATTGGGAATTACGATCGCTTTATTTAAACTTACGATGCTCATAGCTACAAGAACAAGAAGAAAGGCTATGGCGAAAGTTATATTTGAAACGACTCAAAACCTATTACTACATCACATCTTCTACCCCTCCACCTGTGGAAAATAGCGAAAATGATTGCGTAAATAAAAATGAAATTCCATCGGATCCACTTCACCAACCAACACAACTACGAGAGAACAGAAACCGGGGGAAGTGTACGGACGGTTTAGCCAATCACGCTACCGGATGGAAGTCAAACATGACACTTTTCAACCAAAATATGGGACCGGGCAATCCCTTCTTTTATTTCTCAAATCTTATTTTCAGACTTAGTGGGTACCACATACCCACGACAAATTGTAATCTAGTTCTCTTTTAATTTTTCATGCTTCAAAAAAAAAAAAAAAGTATCCTTTGTGCATAAAGGATATACATTTATTTTCAAAATTGTGCCTAAAATGATAAATCCCCGATTTTTTCGTAAAAAACTCTAAATTTGATATTGTTGTTTGTCTTTCGTTAGATAGGTTTTTTTATTAGCTTTCCAACGAGATAAAATTTATAAAATTCAAGGCACGGGTTTTAGATATGTTATTTTAAAGTTTGGTTACCAATTATACCCTTAAAGAATAAGAAATTATAATAAAATTTGGCTTTTATATCTGTTCCTTCTTTAAAAAAAATTACACCTACGTCCTTTTTGATTATACCAAATCCAATCTTTTTGTCCAATTGAAAAAAAATGTCACGCTTCACATTGATACAAAAGTCACCATATACTAGATGATCACGACATTAGTGGGATTCGACCGACCTAAAAAATTGGACGCAAAACTAAATTTTATACTCACAAGGATGGTTATCTAAAATGTAAATGTTGAAAATTATGCAATGTAGAACTAAAAAGGAACCGAAAAGCTAATGGATAACCTTAACAATTATAAACGTCATCGAAGCGAACATAAAACAAACAACAAACCCATTATCACTATGTAATCGTTACTATCTTGCTTATGGTGCTTTGCCTCTTGATGTTGTTTACATTGACAAGTGTTTCTTCGTCAAACTTCCCTCGCTCTTCTATAGAAAGTTGATTGAAAGGTTTATCTCCATCCTCTAGACCTCGCTTAACATCCGCCTATAAAGGATCGTCAAAATTGAAGTTACACGGACAGAAATAAAGGTCAATAATTACCATATAAATCTACAAAACAATAAGACTACTGCTAGACTACCATTTAATTTTCTCACAAGAATTAGAAAAAGATGGACCTATGTGATCCATGTAAGCAGAGAGAACATTAGCTATTTCCTGCTGATACTGTATACAGTTCCGTAAAAAAGTGTGCGCAGAAATGATGTTTCGCTTAAGACGGCATGTCCCACAGGATGGCAGTCTTACAATTAAATCAATGTATGTTTTCTTAACTAGGAACAGTGGCTTAAGTTTGGAACCTTTATAGAATAAAATCTGGGGTCTTTATGCTATATTGCAGTATTTTATATTGAAGGTAGATTTTCAATGTGTGCATTTAAAATTGAAATTGATCAGCTCTGCTATGTGCACGTCTAGTTGGTAATAAACAATTTTGTAATGTCTGTTATACTGGGCTCTAGTGGTATTTGGTGAAATACATACGCAGAGGTGGTCTTTTAATATATCTCTACAAACTATATTTGTTTGATTAAATTGTGTAAAAATGCTAGGTGGTTATGATATATTCTTGAACTTCAACAACCACTATAAAGCTGTGAAAGAGAAATTAATATGTCAAGTGAAACACTACTACCCATTTGGAAATTTAATTAGTTGAGTGAGATCGGCATTCTCAATATATCTTTGAGATTTATTTTGATTGAGTGCAAATCTAAACTTACTACTTTGGTGGTTATTGGATAGATTGATCTAACCATACAAATGAGTTTATCATATTAAACGGAAGAGCCTTTGCATATGACTTGAGATATCTTTATCTTGAAAGAATCAAAGAGTTGTTGCAAACAAATTTGTTGTTCCTTTTATTGTTTTTAACACGATCCAAAGAAATTGTTCTTGTGCATGCAATCACCAAGTCGAAATGCAGGATACTTAAGGAAACTAAGTGAATTAAGGGTAGTTGCTTGGTCTCAACTATACGAAGTTGGTGTTGATTTAGTATAGGGACTAAATTAAAGTATTCAATTTCGACTAGGTTTTTAGTAATTAATCTTTTTTGAGAGTATATAAATTAATCTTTTAGTAATACTATTACCTTCATACTAAGGAAAATAGGAGAAGAGCTACAAATGACATTTACGCTGAGATTCTAATGGCCAATGGTATCATATGAGGATCTTGAAAGCCTTCTTACCTATAATTTTGAAGCTATTGCAACATCTACCAATCCAATATTCAAGCCTGGTTCTTTTGATATAATTCACCTATTATTACGTAAGAGGAAAACCAAATCTTAATTTCCATTCCTTCAAAAGAGGAAATATATAGTGTCAAAACCTATTCTAGTTGGAATGCACCAGCCCCAGATAGGTTTTGTGTTTCTACCAAACACAATGGCCAACCGTTGGTATTGATGTAGTTAATTTAGTTCCGGACTTTCTTTCAAACTAAGCGACTAGCAACTCATATTAACAAAACTACAACATGTATAATCCCAAAAACTCATCATCCTTCAAATCCCTGGAGATTAAGGCACTGCTGGCTTTACACTATCATTTATAAGATTATTTCCAAGCTTCTTGGTGTAACTTAATGAAACTCGATGGCGAAAATCATCTCACCCACACAAGAATCATATGTACCAAATAGGTATATTAATGATAATATTGTTGGGGCTCATGAGCCGATTCACTATAGCGAAGAAATCTAGGAAGAAACAAAGTCAAGTAGCTCTTGAGTTATACATGTCGAAAGCCTTCGGCGGGGTGGAATGGTCTTTTATTGATAGAATGTTATTATCTTTGGGATGCGAGATTGGAGAATCATAATCCAACAATGTGTTTCACAACTTCAGCTTCGGTTGGAAATCTTAACGGAAACATAAATGCGCCTTATTCTCCTTCCTGTCTCAGCATGGAGATCCTTTATCTCCCTACCTTTTCATCATCTCAATGGAATATCTTCACTAGGTCTTTAATGCATGCTGAAACTTTGGGTAAACAGAAGGTATCCAAGTTGTAAAAGATTCATACTATCAATCATCTCGTTGTTCGCATATGGTTGTATGTTATTCTTCAGCCGAAAAGGAGAGTCTTAATAAAGTAAAGAAATTTTACAAAACTTTAGTGAAATTTACTTGAGAAATGATTAACTTCAACAAATATTTTTCTTTCACTTCGGAGATATATCCATAGAACAAGAATTTTATTCAAACAGAGTTGAGGTTAAACAAATAGTTCTTATGATAAATACTTGGGTCTTCCGATACTATTAGATAAATCTAAAACAAACTCTTTTTTCATCTACTAAAGATTCTTATGAACATAGACTACAAGGTTGGTGTTCGAAAGGTCTAAATCACAGCTAGAACAACTTTCCGTTTAAATCAGTCCTCAACTCAATACATGCACATTACATGAGTAATTTCAAGCTACAAAAAAAGTGATTACTAAATTAGATTTAATCCGGAGAAAGTTTTGGTGGGGTCGGAAAAAAGGTTACAGTCTATTTCATGGAAACTCACTTTGCTACCCAAAAGAAGAAGAAGGTCTAGATTTTAGAAACTTAGAGTTGTGTAACAATGATCTTATCACTAAACTAGCATGGAGATTGTGACAGAGGACAAGCCATGGACTCGTTAATGAGGATAAATATTCTCCCTACTATCACTTTTTACATTTACATGAAACACATAAAAATTCTTCTTGATTTGGAAGGGTTTAGAGATTGGTCTAAAATATGTTAGACAATTTCATAGGTGAGATGTCGAATCGGAACAAAAGTTTTGGTCTAGTATGATAAGTGGATTAGAGGCTTAGATACTCCACCGGTTCAAAGGATAACTACTCGGATCATTAAATTGTTCATGTTTATGATCTCATGCTTCAAAACCCAAGAAGATGGAATTTTGAATTGATTACAAAAGTTTTTCCAACCTAAACAACTAATCTCATATTAAATATGCATTTAGTGCGCGTTTGGCTGGAAAAATATTTGATGGGGGCGTTTTATGATGGGGTCATGGGGGACAAATCATGTCTTGACACGTGTCTTTGCTATAAATTGATTCCATCAAATTTTGTTTCCAAAAATATAAAATAAGTGTATTTTTGGTGAAAATATTGGTTATCTTAATTAGTTATATTTTATCCTTTATATTTTTTAGTAATTAATTTGTTAAAACATTTAATTGGGAAAACACATGCCAAGACATGATTTGTCCTCATGCCCTCATCATAAAACGCCCCATCAAAATTTACTCTTAGGCCCGACAAGGCGATTTAGGGACCAATTAGGTCAGGGGAATTCACAGTCAAATCCACATATAAAGAACTTGTAAGATAATCTCAAACCTTTACAACACCCAGGATTAATGACATTCCTAATGCAGTATGGAAACAAATGTGGAAAAGGAATGTTCCACATAAAGTGAAGATTTTTATATGGAAATGCATTAAGGATATAGTCCCCACTAAGGTGAAATTACATAAATATAAAAATGAAATAGTCCCAACTTGTTCTAGATGCATGAAGGCTGAAGAATCTTTAAGTCACCTCCTTATTGATTGTGATTATTCAAGATCTGTCTGGTTAGGTATGCATGTCAATGTTTCATCCTTACAAGCACAACACATTCAAGTTAGAGACTGGATGCTATCTTGGTTCCAATCCCATTGCACTAAAAATGCACAAGTTTCTTCTAAGTGGATCTCAATGGCAATGATTACAGCTTGGTTCTTGTGGAAAACTAGATGTCTGAAAGAATTTGAGAATAAAAATCAAAAAAAAAAAAAATCAACAATTTTTTCTATTAAGAACATGTGGAACCTTTGTAGCAACAACACAACCACACTTCTTCAAAGTCTGACTCACCGGTCTCCACCGTTCTTGATGAACGAAACCGAATATTGATGCTTCATGATCATAATACTTCTTATGTTGGAATGGATTAATCCTTCGTAATCCCCACAGGATTTTGTCAAGGCATCGAGGGAGATTCTTCCATGAAGGAATAGATCCTGAGCATACGGAATACCTAGCATTTAAAGAAGCAATCAATTGGGCAACTTGAGAAAAGGGTCCGCAAAATGTAACTTTTGAAGGTGACTTGGCTAAATGTCATAAACTCATTAAAATTATGCCAAATCTTCAGTACACTTTGGATGAATGAAGGACTTGTAAATGAAATAAGGCATCTACTATCTAACTTTTTGGGTGTGAAAGTAATTATGTAAAGCGGCAGGCAAACAATGTGGCGCATGTAATTGCGAACAAAGCTAGAACTGGTATTGCAAAAATAAAATAATAAATAATAATAATAAATACTGACAGACGACAAAAAAGAAGTTCAAAAAGCATAGGCTAGAGATGCTAAAAAAGAACTTGTTTCAAGGAACTCCATCTAGAAGGAACTCCGTCTAGATTCTTGTTGAAGAAGGGCAGTGTCTGTTAGTTCTTAATTCTTAATCTTAATGGATTGACAACTGCATAAGGAGAGAAAGGAGAGTGCTAAAAAATTTGCAAAATGAACCCAATGGGCAAATATAGTATTACACAAGTACAGAAACTAAAGATGGAAAATAGAGAATACGAATCAGCTCAAGGGGGGAGACGAAATAATTTTTTTTAGTGTTACACGGATTTTTGGATCTATGGGACAAAAAGCCGCTATTGGATTACCTATTCCAGGTGAAGCTTGCACTGAGCAGTACACGGTGCACCACCTACCTTTTGAGTCTTATAAACTGTCAATGGCTTGCACACTACAAATATATTGTTACCTGAACTTCCACTCTCTAATTTGAAGGTTCATAGAACTATCAGACTCCAAATAAACCATGTGGTCTCAGATCTACTAGAATGTGTCATTTGAAAGTCCGTTGCACTCAATCATCCCGGACTACACCATAAAAACTCGAATTCATAACAAATTGTCAATCAGAAACGATATTACCAAACATGAACTTTTACAAGTCAGACCAAAGAATTTTGAAGTGTCGAGGAAGGAGAGAGTTTTACACATATTACGGGTGCCCTTTAATACAAAAACTTGATCATCCATCTCCTCATCCTCATCTAGCTCCGTTATCTTCATCCTCTTCACAGCCTGAGGGCCACATCGACCTCTTTAACGAGCATCTTTGACAACTCCATCACCACCCTCTTCTCTAGCCACCACCTGATTGACCTAGCACCATAAACCTTTGCCCAAGTACATGTGTATCCTTTAAGACACTTTTTCCATTTGCTTAAAACAGGCTAATAATCCTAACCTAACATTATATATCTGCAAGTGTAAGTTTTAGAAACAACGTCTAAGCACATGTTACATCACAGATACATCAACGTAAGTCACAGAAACCGAAGTTAGGAAAACAATGCTATTAGGATCACCAGATAAATTAGGACAAAGAGACAAGTTTTCATCATGTGCACCAAAACAAAAGAGCACAGTACTGCAGATCACATACAGATCGTAGCTTTCAGTCAGTACAACATCCAATCTGACACAGCTAGTGAAATCCCCCTCAGCAAAGTGAGAAGCCACATCTCAAATCTGAAATCTAGCTCTCGGTCATGTGAAAGGGGATCAAAGGTGGCAATTTCATCAATTCGATTAAGCAGCTCTAGCGAGGTGCTTTTTACCTGCAGACACCAACAGAAAATGTATATCAGTGTTAAGGTTCTAAAATCACCAAAAAAAGGAGTGCCTCAATGGTGCATACTTTCCCTACCTCTTGCATTCTCTCGCTCTCTTGAAGTCAGCATGGTACATTTTCCGACAAGTCCTGTGAGGAGCTGTTCAGCTCCAAGGTTTGAGTCATGATGATAAATAACTGAATCCTTGCCTTCAGTCAGTCTACCGTCATCAAGAATTTGGAAGGCATCGAAACTGAAGTATGAGCCTTCTAAACTTCATCAACCAATATAACATTGTATGGTCTCCTTCAATACAAGCTTCTTTAAGCTGTCCACCTTCTTCATGGCCCACATATCTGATATACCAAAAGCACGAATGATCAACAGCTTCAGCAACGACATACAAAAATAGGTGTGTAAAAAATGAATGTAACAGAAACAGTTGCATGCAACTTACCCAGGAGGAGCTCCAATCAACCGAGATAGGGAGTTTTGTTCCACCCATTCAGACATATCTATCCGGATAAGAGGTTCTCATCATCAAAGACAAAAGAGCTGTTCAGCAAGGACTTCTGCTAGCTCAGTGACCTCGGTCTTACCAACATCAGTGGGTCCCAGCAAGCGAAATGATCCTGTCGGTTGTTGTGGCCGCGTATGCCCAGCCCTGACCTCAGAATAGCCTCCACCATTGTGATACAGCTTGACCTTGCCCAACTACCCTCATGTGCAATCTCTCACCAAACTCGATTTATCTTCCTTTTTTCATTCTGCCCGAGTCTCGGAGCTGGTATACAACACTCCTGCAATTTTTCAGATCCCACTACCTCCTCTGTAAGCATTGAGTTTTCACCAGTGCTCCCTTCAGATTTGGTTAAGCAACTTCTATTTCTTGAAGAGAGACCCAATACAAGTCTGCAGCTCTAACACCCCTTTATTTTTAGCTACTTCCACAGTCCAACCGCAACTGTGATCTCCTCTCTTTCCATCTAGATTTCCCCTTTAATTGAAGCTTTCCTTTTTGTACCACATCAACAGCGGCTGAATGGCATCTCTCAAATCATCCAACTCCTTAGGAACCTACAAAATGGAAACAGAACAGAGCAAGACTCGCTATTAAGAAAACAGAATAACATAAGAAGCCTATTAAACAACATTAAACTAAGAGCCATGAAGACAACAAGATTTACATTAAATGATCTCAAAACATCACAGATTCACAAGCAAATTTGACATTTACCTGAAGTCCTCAACTAGACGAGCTTTGCTCTCGCTTGTCCCTTACTCAAGAGCATGAAGTACAACTTCTAATTGAATTCTCTTTCTTTCAAGATTATCAATCTCTCCGGGTTGACTATATATCTGAACCCTTACAATTGCACATGCTTCGTCAACCAAGTCAATTTCCTTGTCAGGTTGTGATGACCTACAGAGACACCAGAAATCAACATCTACCATTCAGGAGAACAATCAGCTAGAATATTGCAGCAGGCACACAATGACATCTAACTTTATAAGGATAACTTACCAGCTAGTCAACCAGAGCTAGTATAACAGTTTCTGAGAAATTTACAGCTACTTAGGGTTATATAGTTAACTACCATTCAGGCTTCTGCCAGACAAATTTCAGGGTTCCATAAAAGACCTAGGCTTTTAGTTAGAGTCGCACGCTGCACACATATGCATATAGCGCTAATAGTAACTATTTCACAATCCCATTGAATGCAAACACGAGAAGAATTAAGAACATACCCCTGTTCACAAGGGAAAGCCAGGACTTGGATAGTTGGATTTGCTTGGCAAATGGGGCAAGCAGTTACATCCTCAATAGAACCACAAGATTTATCCTTGAGTATGGAAGAATAACTTTTTTGATTGATAATAAGTTAGAAGTGGTAACTGGTGGTTCACGTACTCAAAGCTAACAGCGGGGTTCATGTTAAGGCTCCGACAAACCTTGCTTTCAGAGCTCTCTCGATAAGACTCTGTACCTGCAACCACAAAAATGGCACACAACATAATCAAAAGACATAAACCTGGCCGTGGAGGATTATTGGTCAAAGCAGATACGTACAGGTTCACTGGAAACTGATTAGGGCGGCACTTTAATCTAGAGGTTAGAATATCTGTTATATTTCGCAACAGCATGCCCAAATGAAGAGGGCCTTTATACAGAAAGACGTGCATCTCACAGGAGATACAAAAATTACATCATATTAATAGATTGACAGTATCCAAATAATGGGACCAACTATTAAAATCCTCATTTGGAAAACATCATACATGATTTCAAGTATATTCCTTCCCGTACTACACTGCATTTAAAGCTTTATATGTGACACTTCTTGTATTGGCTTAACTCGTATATTCTGTTTCTACAAAGCATATATGGCCCACAGTTTGAAAGTAAAAATGAGAGACTTGACAGTACATGGCTATATGCTACTGGACTCCACAGAAAGCTTGCAATTCTGTTGTCTGAACAGTATCCCTAAATATTCAACAAATGAGTAGTCGTTGCTCAAAAAAGTACCATCGTTCGTAAAGAAAAATCAGAAGGTTGTAGCTCTAAAAATTCCCCCTATATGATGTACCATCCCTTACGTTCGATGTGCCAATCACCACTGGGAATAAGAAAAGATAAATCAGTTTTTACTACCTAAGTTTTACTACATTAGTTTATACATGAACTAGAAGGAAAATGAGGCATTACCTGCTCAGAGTCGCACCACCTACAGAAGGCAGAGAATGACTGCAAGCGAGACCAAATATACTTCCATATCTTCTGAGACATAAGTGAGTCAAGGTCCTTTAAGCCCCGTTCTTACAGACTAGATAACAGACAACAAAAAACAGTTAACCACACATTTCATAATATTCCAGTTAGACGTAAACACTGATCGGATAAAATTTTGAGATACAAGTAGATAAAAGAAAGAAGGAAAAGATTAGGGAAAAACAGTTTGGATTACTGAGAAGGTCCCAAGTCCAACTAAGAGGCAACTTATGTGGGGATATATCTCATCCAACTCCCAAGTATAGAAGTCTCCCCACACCAATTAGGACCTGATCTAAATTCATCCTAGGATTATTCATATATGAAATTCAATAGATATGTTACTAGTAAACCAATCAACTAACACATAAATATCCAGCAAATGTACGCAGCAATTCTTTTCTTATTTTCCTATCATGGTGGGGTACTTTCATCTCTACACCTTAAAACCATTAAAGCATTTCCAGGAGTAGGTTTATCCAGCCATATCAAATACCTCCAAATCAGAAACTCGAGAAAAGCATCGAGCTGAACCCTAGCTAATCCCAATCAAGATAGATATATCACAAATGAACACCAGTATTCCTTAAATCAAAATCTGTTAATCAACCTATTACTCAATATAAAATGTAAAGATAATATCTTTATCAAATTGAAAATCTACACTAATTGTTCTTTCTTTCGGTATCTCGATGTCTACTTGATTCACCTATCGGTATTGGTGGCTGTCAACAACAAATTGAAGAAAAACCTCAAAACCCTAGAAAATGCAACACTGAAATAATACGATTTATATTTACGAAGCAAATAACAACCCTGTAAGTTCAAGAACGCTTTACAAAATTTAGAGACAAAAAGGGGGGGACCTGAGAAGTACATGTGACAGAGTGCTGCTGCTACTGAGGAAGTAGTCTCTTGGATATATCTGCTGGTAAGGAGGGCAAAGAAGATGAAGAAGTGATGGCAGCTGTAAGGCATGTATACCGTTTTTGACCCCAGTTACTTATCGAGTCTATGCAAGTTGGATTGTTAATATGGCTTAAAGAAGAACCAAACCAAATGGCTCTCTCTCTCTTTTTTAATAGGAAAAATTGATTGATCAAGAAAATTACATAAGAGTTTTATCCTGTTGGATCAAAGTTTTGAATCAATCAGGAAATGCATTAGAATACTGAAAGCAAATAGAACTAGACCTTGCAAATTTAGCTAGGACTATGCGCATATGATTTGCATCTCTATACACATATGTTCAAGACCAAAGGAAAAAGGAACTAAGGATGTCTAATGCATCTTTATTAAACTATGGGTAGTCCATTTCACCTTAAGAGAACCATTTATAACATTCAAGCAATCACCTCGAACATGCGACTTTGACACTTCTTTTGTTTGCCCATATAATCGCTTCTAGAAGTGCTCGTGCTTGCTTTATCGGGTCTATTGAGTGATCCGCACCTCCTCGCAATCCATCGCATGACCTGTGAAATTCCTGAATATAAGCCTCAAAGATCAAGTTACTACTTACAAAAGAAGCATCAAAATTTATTTTAATCTGACTAAATCTGCGACAATAATGTTGTGGATTGTGTTATAGATCATTATCACTTTGGTTGTTAACTCATTTCTCCAATCATTCATCTGCATCATAGAATTAGCAATCTTGAAACATTTGATTGAGTATTATCAAATGATTTAACTGTGAGCTTTCCAAATTGCCCACACAGCTGAAGGAGAGTTGTTTCATAAAGTAATCAAGAGCAGATTAAGGCCAAATGGCTCTCTCTCAAAGGGCAAAATAAAAAAGATGTTCGCTTTTTTTTTTTTTTGAGAGTTTTACACATCTAAAAAGTATCTGAGAAATGTTGGTCATATGTCTTTGTTAGTGCGTTGTTAAATCTTTCTCAATTAATTTCAAATGAATAATTTAATTTTTGGAATTGCTTTAGTTTTCCATAATTTTTCCGTAAAATTATCCATAATGTCATTTTCTTATTCTTGATTTATAAGAAAATTATAAATATTTTTCACTAAAAAGCTCCTAAAGTGATGCCTCCATTTGATCTTATCTTTATCTCAGGTTTGGTCATGATATTTACTGATTTTTTTCTTTAATGGTTTGGAGGGAAATAATCGTCTAATTTTTCTAGATCCCAATTATTTTAAGGTGTAATTATCTCTTTTGGCAGTTTTGAATTTGGTCACTCCAATCGCGATGGTTTTAATTATATCTTCATTGGGAACCCATATCTCTTCCATATTTGGTGACTCCCATTTTAATTTTCCAAATGAAGTTACCTTTTATAAGATTCATGCCTTTTTGAATCTTGGACCAAACCTAAAAAGGTTAGATGATCTAGAAATTTCTAGAGGTTAGAGTTTAAAGTATTTTTCTTTTAGAAGTTTGACCCATAATTGATGTGGTTTAGAGATTAGTCTAATGGCGATTTAGTGAGTAGAGTGAATTGAATTGGTGTGGGTTTGATTCTAGCCCAAGTTGAGATATGGTTTGCATATACCAGGTCCAAGCTTTTATGAAACCACCACTGTCTTTTAACTCCATCTTTTGTTCCACCAAAAAATTTCTTTGAATCATGTCCAATTGATCTAACGTCTCTTTTGGTAGAGCGAGAACTTGCATTTGATAGGTAGGGTAAGCTTGAAGAATAGATTTTATTAGCATCCACCCTTCTGAGAGAAAAGATTGATTTCCAACCTTGAGGTGTTGAATAATACCTTTGTAAAAGACTCAAAATTCTCCTTCCTATTCTCATCAAAAAATAGAGTGTCCCCGATCTTCCATTTTTAGTCATCAATTGAACTTTTAGGATTTTTAATTATTTTTTGCATGTCTCGAATGAATAAACGGCTAAAATATATTCCCAACTTTGAAGATTAATCATTTTCCCCGTTATATCTCGAAAGTTGATAAAATGTCTAATAAATTTTTAAGCTTCTCTAAATTTTTTGTGATGAAAACGCGTTCATCTACAAAAACGGTTGAGGATATTAGAAAGCGTCTTTATTGATTTTAAGACTAGAGATCTTTTTACCTCAATTTCATTTCTAGATTTTTGGATATAATTTCCATGCATGATTAGGAATAGATAAGGAGAGTGTCTCTTTGTCTTAAAACTCTAGAATTTTTGAATGTTGAGCACGAGGAACAATTAAGGAGAATGGAAAATGATGTGGATTTGAAATGCATTGTAAAAATCATATTTACCCATAAATAGTTGAAACCAAAAGATGAAGAGCTTTATTGGGCTAAAATCTGTCGAGGTTTGTGGAATGGCGGAATAAGCGAAATAAATGAATGATTAAAGTATGGGTTTCAAATCCATGTTTTCAAGAAATTTGAATTGCAAAATAATATATTTCCAAAAATGTCCTAGTAAGCTTTAAAATCTTCGGGTTGAAAAGTTGTTCCCCCCAATTGATAGGATCTAGGAGATGCCTATATAAATAACTTGATGCATACGGTGTCTAACTAGTAGGCGAGGAGGCAAGTACGGTCGTTCCCACGAGGAGCGATGGAAATATCGATAATTAGTATCTCTAATGAATTAATCGGAAAAGAATATTTTTGGGATTTTAGAATTGAATTTGAAACAATAAAAATAAATAAAAAGAATTAACAAAATGCAATGAGAGAGTGTTATAATGAGGTTCTATGGTATCCACCACTATTTCTATTCAATTATTGAAATGAAACATAACTCATGAATATATGTCTATTGTTCATTCTATTGACATCACCTATTATAAGTATTAGAGTCGCAAATATCATTTGGGACACCTAAGCATGGCACATCAAAAGACTAAACCAAAGCATGCACCATCAAATTGCATTAGCGAGAAAATTATACGAAACTAAAATATTGATTCACAACTATTATATAGCTCTTCTAAGCATAACCCATCAAAGATATTAATCCAAGCATGGAATTATCAAATAATAAGATAAAAATATATTATGAACCTAACAATTATGCACAAAGGTTATTGTAACCGGTGAAGCAACAACTCATATCATCGTTAAATAAATAAATTAAATCATGGGCTAATTTATTCAATTCATAATAGTCTTTTGCTCAATTTTATTCAATTCAAAATAGCATATAACTCCATGTGGTTTCAACATAAACCCTAGTTATGCAAAATTATTAGAACATGACTATGGATTTCTTAAAACCCATTAAAATTATAAGAGAAAGAAAAACACAAAACCATTAACCGATGTCACCCGGCAACAATAATCTCTATCTTCTCTCTTGATCTTGCACCAAAAATGATCACCACAGTACTGTTCTTGGTCCGCCTCCGGACGTCAGGAAGATGATACCGGCCAGCCCCCCTCTCTTTCTTCGATTTCTAGGTATATAAAACCTATTTTTCACCTTTCTGCGACTAGATACCAGACTAGTAATCTAGTCCATATAAATATAGGCCCACTAGCATAACCCTTTCTATCTTGTACACATTATTAAACGTCTAATCCAAATTTTGAATTAATAAAACAGAGTGCATATATATATGCCACTTGAATCCATTACTCCCCATGCGAAAATGACCATTTGGTCGGACAATTAAATCCCTGGCATAATTAATTAAGTATGCATTGTGAGTCCCACTTCAGTTCACAATGGTTCCTCTCCCAAAACAGAGAACCAATTTTCCACCTATTAATCAAAGACACCTTAATATAGTTGGCCTAATAGTCTCCCTTGGCGCCACTTTTTAATTCAAGTTCGCATCAACTATTTCTTCCAATGTTCTAACAAATGCTTCCCTAAAAGATCCCACAAAATTTGGATCCCACTGAGCCTCTTAGTCGACGACACCACCACAAGCTAACTTAGTGGAACGTTAGCTACCACTATGTTTGTATTCCCTTCATTGCCAAACGAAATTAGCCAAGAACTTCCACTTAGAAACACAAAGACAACTTGCCACATAAAATATTATGTCAGGGATTAACTTTTCCAAAATATTGTGTGCAAACTGTCTTCAAACCCAAAAAGCAAATAGGTAGCCGTGAAATGACTATGACTAGCTGGTGAACTTTTCCACAAACGCCATTTTAGTTGTTCATTTAACCTGGGTGATCAAATCGCTCGTACTTTCTACAAAAGCACTAAAATAATGTTGTTAGCCAAAATATCGAGTCCTACCTAATATAAATATGGGTATAAAATGTAGCACATGCGTGCTTATCAATTACCCCATTGGTTCATATTTGAAATAGTAGCCCATATTTCTTCCTTCGATGGAATTTCACAAAGGGAGGAATTTTCTTCTTCAGAAATGCAAGGATAAATCATGTTTGAGAGATCAATATCATAATTGATGATTTGAGAGGTGCTAAACTGAGTAAAATTATTGACAATAAGAGAATAGATTTGGTCTCTATTAGATAGCCATAGATCCGATGGCTCCCTAAGAGAATTGATCATTTTCCTATTCGATGTTGACGCATGGAAGTATTCATTTTTTTGATCATATTCACTAAAAAAAATTTATCCCTAGAGATCTAGTGATAATAATCGTTTTTTATTTCATACCATTTTCCTAGTTCAGCTTGTAGCTTTTTTATTTTTTATATGTTTGCAGTAAGGTTACCAGATCTGCGAATACTCTCTATTTTATTGTTTAGGGTTTTTATGTTTTTGTGAATATTCCCGAAGACATCAGTATTCCAACGAACTAAATCCAAAGAAATAAGTTTAAGGTTCGAATGAAGATCATTATTGGAATGGCAATTCGAGTAGAGTCTCCAAGAAGCCGAAACTACCGATGGTAATTTTAGGTGAGTTAACCAAGATCTAATATACCGAAATGGTTTTTGTGATTTCCTCTTTTAAGGGTTATAATCTAAAAAAAATAGGAGTATGATCTGAACCCACTATGGGTTAGTGAGTTACCTTTGCGTTTGGAAAGTTCTGTATCCATTGGTAAAAGATCAATGCTCTGTCAATTCTTTCACAAATATTTGCTTCTCCATGTCTGTTGTTCGACCATGTGAAAGGTGCTCATTCGTATCCCATATCTTGCAGACCCATAAAATCAATTATTTGAATAATAAATGATTTTCCGCTCGAAGACGCTTTATTTCCTTCTTATTTTTCTTCCGGATCAAAAATAACATTTAGATCCCCAATTAATAACCAAGGGTTATTTACTTGTAGATAAAATTGCAATATATGACCATTGTTCAACTTTATCATCAAGTTATATTGCTCCATAAATGCATGTAATTATAACCTTCTTATCCCCTAGAGTCATTTCAAAATGGCACACATTAAATTTTGACTCAATTAACTTCATATCTATATTGTTGTGCCAAGCAATGGCTAACCCTTTTGCTATCCCACCGAAGGAACAATAAATTTCGTGAAAATGAGATTTTTTTAAAAGCATTTCCATGTGAGAAAATGTCGCCTTTTTGTCTCGGCTAAAGTTATGTTAGGTTTGTGGAATTGATTTAAATAGTCGAGATGATCCATGTTTAAAGGAGTCCTTATGCCCTGGACATTCCATGATAGGATTTTCATAATTGAATAGAGAAGAAAAATCCAAATTTATAGCAAAATTATAATCACAAAATTTCCAGATGGAAGTATAAAATAGAAATTATTGAGAATAAAAAGATTAGTAACACTGAATTGGCAGACTTGAAGAAAGCAGACTGGCATATACAAATCTTCAAAATAACATAGATGAAAATGATAATAAAGGGGGAAGATAAAATATATATGTTGGATGGAAAATTCATGTACCAGGAAAACACTACATAAGATATCTAAAGAGGGGTTGGAAAAACAAATCCTAACTAAAAGAATTGCACTAGAGAGATAACTAGGACTAAAGAAAAGAATAATAGAGCTCAATTGAAACCAAAGATGGAAGTAACTACTGATTAAACTAATAAAATGAAGTTCAAAAAAAAAAAAAAAAAAAAAAAACTCATAGGCTCCGACAATTCCCAGATACACCAATCAATTAAATAGGTATTGTTACAGATTCTTCAAGTAGAGGTATGTTGCTAGTGCTCAAAAGAGTTAATCCCAAACACATATTCAATTTTAGGACTTTCAACATCAACTGATGTGGAAAATTGATCCTTAAAACATTGTTGTGTACAATCATGAAGATGATTGATGCTTTACTATAATGGCTTCTCTTCTCTGGATCTCTTTACATATGCTATCCCAAACCATTGCTTTATATGATTTGATCATGTAGCTTAAGGATGCTCAAAAACTCAGAACCCACTAAATGGAGATGAAGATTATGAAACTCAAATTTCACCCTATTTACCAAGCCCATTACAAAAATAGCACAAAACTGAAATTGAATGAAGACTAAACTGATAACTACCTTGACACAAAGGATGACTTTCAACAAAAAAAACGAAACGAAGATGGAGTAAAACGATAAAACAAGAATTCTCCGATTTAAAGACCACCAGAAGACACTCTTAAAATACCTTAAATTGGACACCCAAAAGACTCTCTTATATTGACAAATAAAATATTATGCAACTTATGCTCAACTAAAATCAAGATAAAAACACCTTAGGACTAGATTTACCCATAAACAAAACATCTTGAACTTTCAAAAAAACAACAAAACACATTTTTGTCAACTTGAGACAAAAATTACCTGAAACCATCTTGGACAAATCAAAATATTACAAGAAATTCTACTTTGGACGAATTAACAAAAAAAAAAAAAGTTGTTCTCAATACACAAGTTCAAAGAATATTTGAAATTTGTGACACATCACCATGTCTAGACAAGAAAGGTGATACTAAAAAACACAGATAATAGCTACCGGGATGAAATTTTTGAGGAGGTTTTTGAGAGACGGATAAAAAGACCAAAATCAAGAGAAGCACAACACATCTTGTTGGAAAAATAAAAACAAAACCTAGAGTTTAAGGGGAGAAAAAAGGAAAATAAACTCATAATAAGATTCTACCAATTAGGGTATGACCAGAGTGAACACCGTAAGAGAAATCTAAGGCAAAAGTCAAGGAAAATTTATAAATGGAATAAATTCCAGCAATTATCCAGATTAAAAAATACCTAGGGTGAAATGAATTAACATAATCTCAAAATGGGAAAGATAATACATGATGACCCCATCAATAAAAAGCCTTCCTCATCTATTGTGATAAGCAATTAGGTTTGGGATTAGATCAATCTTTCACTGAACAAAGAAAGCTTCCACCTCTTTAAACTTATATATCCAATCCCGTTTAAATCCAAATCTGATCTATGAACTCACGTAACAGGTTTCTATTAGAGCCTATGAACGGCTATTAGCCACTCATGGTCTGAATGAAAGACGGTTGAAGAAAAGAAAGGTTGAAAAAACATGGAAAATACAACAAGAATAACAAAAATTCGATAGTTGAAAAACTAACTCATGTATAGGGGAAGTTATTAAGCTTGAAACGAATACATGTAAGGAATAAGACTTTAATAATGGAGAGGATCGGTGATGGTGGGTTGGATCGGCTGTCCCCCGATTATTTTGTTTTCATGTCAAGCAATTTACGAAAATACCTTCTCAACTGAAACTAACTACATTTTTGATTCCATACTGAAAGAAAATTTGAGATACCTTAAACTAATTTTTGACTTGTGACAAAACATCAATAATTTACCAAACAAAAACACTTACAACTCGGACTAAAGGAAGTTTGAAGACTATCATTTTAACATTGACATCTATATTTTGGCCTTATTGGGATGTTAGACCTCAGTTGAATTTCCTACGTACACGCATTGGAAGCCCAAAAATGGTGGAGAGGATAAGCATAAAACTCCAAGGTGAGATCCTCCATAAAATATTCAAAATAAAGTTCTTGAGCAATGTCGAAATTGGAACTTAGTTTGGACTGGGAAAGAAAGAGTTTCTACCCTTTTGCCATATGAGATAAAAGAAATTTTGGGCTATCCCAAGACCATACTAGAGGTTGTCGAAGTCCTGCTGTGAGATTCGAAGCCTTGGGAAACTCATTTTAAGTTTCCATTTCAGGAATTGATGTTAGAAGATAAGAAGAAAACGTGGAAGAAAATGAGCTTTTATTTATTGTTATTTCGGTTTTTACATAAAACCCTTCAAATGTCGTTCTTTTTTTCTTTTGTTGTTTTAATATTGGATGAATCACAAAATAGGTAGTCGGTTAAATAATAATTACACAATTTGATTGTAATCCCCAACCTAATCGTAAAATAAAATTATTTGGTTCGTTAAACTTTACTTGAAATTACTCTTCGGCATTGTACTGTTGAAATAACCATTCCAAATATATGATATGAACAAATTAATATTTTTATACCTCATCTTATATATACCGAAAGTCTTAGATGTTAAGCTCAAATTTGGTTTGGTCCGTGAAAGACTGAATATATTTCCTATTTATTGAAATCTTAATTCAAAACTGTATTGAAGCATTATATGTTTCCCATCATGAATATAATAAATTTTGATTCCTTAAGAAAAAAACAAGGAAATTGGTTCTAGAAAGTGTTCACTGCTCAACTATTTCTCTTATATATACATTAACGTATATATAGGGCTACATGTGCATATTTTATTTGTGTTCAAAGTCGAGATTTATAAGAATAATATTTTGTTTTCATTTCATCTTGTGTTATTTTTATTTATTTTTGGCATGAACTTACTATGTTTATATAAAATAATTAAATAATTAAATGCATGATAAATGGAACTCCGATAAATGACAACAAAAAATACTAAAAACTTGTGCATATTTGGTTGCAGTTTGCTTTGTGAAGGTATAAACAGAGAATTTTTTTTTAAATTCCTTTTCTATTTTTGATATGTGGATCTGTGAAAAAACTTACCAATAGAATAAGAGATCAGTGAAAACTAAAACATCATGACTTCCTTGGTTGACCTCGGAACGAGCAACTAACTCTTGTCTAGTACAAAATGCTTCAACATTATATGGAAGAAGATAATATATTTAGATTTTAGTTCCATTTCATCAATGATTATTCTTATAATTGTGTAAATTAGATATTCTTTTTTATTAATTCATTTACATTTTTATGATTGGTCTATTGTAATCTTCTGTATTTCTTTTATTTATTTTTGTAATTTGGTTTCATAATCCATCATCAAAATCTTTAAACTTAATTCTACAATCAACCCTCTCATCTTATTGAGGGAGAACTTGAGAAAAAATTAATTTTTTTTGCAAGGGCTTTCAGACATATAAACCCTTTGTTTTCTTGTGGTAAAAGTGAAAATTCATTGAAAAACTTTAAGTAATAGGAGAAAAACGTTGGAATGGATGGTTTTTTTCACTTCAGATGCATATCACAATTTTATCTAAATACCTGATAATTATTATTATCCTGTAATGATACGAATATATCACTGGGATGACTGTGTTGCATAAGCGTTCTTTTATTGTTTGACTAATGTGGGACCTAAAAGAGTTTTAACTTTAATCATGAATGATATTGGCTTCACACACTACCCAATTCCAAACATGTGGATTTATTTTCTTAAACAGTATGTATGAAAGACTAATAGTCATGTTTTTTTTTAAAGAAAGAGCATTATATAAAGACTAAACGTAAACAAGAAAAGGTGGGTGAACAAATGAGACAATATATCTGAGTAAGGACCAGGAGTCGGGAATGAGAGGATGTCAATTTTTCTTATATGTATTTTGATATCCTCCCCCATTAAACTAGCATCCCTATTAGAAATGTTCCATATCTTGGATTCACCACTTGAAGATGAACTATAATATTTTGATAGAGGACATATCCGAGACATTTTTATTTCTTATTTCATTTTCTTTGTAGAATGTCAATATACTTACACATCTTTGGACATTGATACTTAAAATTTTGGAAGGATTCATTTAATTTACACTTTTACTATAACTTGGTCAGTAATAGTTTATTTTTTCTTCTGCCTTCAAAAGAATCCACGACCTTTTTTCTGCACCAGGTCACCACTTCTACGAACAGTCTTGGAGGGTAAGCAGAGAAATCTCCACTTGGAGAAACATGCCTAGAAGCGCAACAAAATAGGAGTATTCAATCATATTTATCCAACTAATTGTATAAAGAATTGAGACCATTATGAAGATTGAAGACAATGAAGGGATAATTTTCTAACCCGATTGGAAATCGAATTCTATGGGTTTTGACATGTTGCTAAGTTTTTAGATATCTCTATCTCCCAAGTTAAGTTTTAGGGTAATATTATAAGTTATCATTGTGTATACGTGATTTAATTAAAGTTCTGGAATGTCGTATAGATTTAGTTAGATTTATATTTTTCAGGGATTTTGTTTCATGCGTTGAATTACGTTTTCTTTTTCAAAAATTTTGTTTTGATTTAGTTGACTCAAATCAATTTCCACTTTGCCTATATGTTGACATGGAGTACCCTTTCTTGTTATGATAAAATTTGTACCCCATTTCTTTCTCCAGAGACAAACAACATGTTACAACTTCAGGACTAGAAAACGGATTTAGGATTATAAAATATTCGCACGACATCTTGGTGTTTCTTTCTTCACCTTCCTAGGTGAATATTTGGACATTATACATGCCTTTTTATATTAATTATTATGTTGGATTTTCGGTAAAAAAAATTTAGATCGTCGATGATTATAGTGAAAACTATTGTAAACCTCATACTATATGGGTTCAACATTAAGAAACCCCACAAAATGGATCCTTCATTCCCAACTCCATACTTTCATATTTTGTTATTCCTATGCCCAGTACTTTTAATTTTGGAGCTTACTAATAAAACTTCTAGATTTGATATTATTTATAATACCTATATTACCCTATGTATATGTAAGAGAAAGAATCATAGTCGTATATTCAGTTTCATTTCTTATTTAGTTTTCTCAATCAACAACAAAAGAATTTAGTTTTTTCTTTTATTTTTTATTTTTGATTTTACGAGGAAGAGAAGATTGACAAGAAGATCTGGTTCAATTTCATTGTGATGATTGTTCATAGATTCGTCTTCGTGACTTAATTTTGATCAATCTCTGAATCTGTAATCTCAATTGAAAATATAAGTTCAGATTTGAATTTATTCTCTATCACTCATCAAATTAATGTAATTAGATTCACTGTCAATTTTTGATCTCTCTTGGACTCATATTTACTTGTATGTGTTGTTTAGTGATTGTTTTTAATCCAATCAAAATTTATTTTATTAGTTTGAGATGCAACAACAGATGCAATGTAATTAAAATATATGAAAATAAAAGTTGGCAAAGTTAATGGAATTTGTTTTAAGTTCTTTAATTATAACAACAAGAGAAATTTGGTGTCAGCCATGGTAAGTTCCTGCATTACTTATCTTATTAAGATTAAGGCATGAAAACTTGTAGTTGTTTGATGACCAATTAGGTCATTTTTCCCACTTGTAGTAGTACGGGGAGAAGGTAGTGGTGGAGGTGCATGCAGGCTATGGAGGAAGATTTGGAGTTTGATGTGGTATTTGTGGTGGCATTGGAATTGGAGGTAATACAAGAATTGTAGCAAGGTATGCTTCAAGAAGGATGTCAAATTGTGAAAAGTAAGAGTTCATATGAATATTTGACCATTAAATTGTTGTTATTAATATATATTATTTTACTGGATTTTGATATTTTTAACATTGTTTTCATATTATGATTGTCATCATGCTGGTGTAATTAATATCTTGTATTCGGTAAAGGGATAAAGACAAAAAATTGGGAATTGAGTGATATATTATGGTGGCAACGGTTCCGTGAGAAGTTGATGGTGCAAGAAACCTGTCGTATTGAGTGGAAATTAGGCTAGTTGCTAGAGTTCTCCCTTATATAGTTTTCAAATCAGGGTTTGATAACTTTGGAACAAATAAATCAATATTCACTGTTAGATGAAACCTGATTTAAGATCCAAGCTAAGTTTGCACTGTTAGATGATCTTAGCTTATTACACACAAATGAATATACTTTCATTCAGATATAAGTAACCGTACCTAAACGTATATATTGAGTTGGCTCAATAATAGTTAACCGAAGTTAGCCATATGAAAACTTTTGTATTAACCATGTTCATCTTTGTGAGGGTAAAATACCCGATGGCCACGTGTCAACATCTCAAGGGATGATTTCATGATGGGATGATAAGGTAGGAGCACCGAATCATTCTCCATAAAGCTGATCTTGCCTGAATCGAGACGTCTGCCACCAACATCACATGAATGACGCGTATGAAGGAGTGGTCTAATCGATTCGGTCGGTCAAGTATAAAAAGCAACACTGCATTTAATGAAGGATTAGAAGAAATGAGAGAGAGTCTATGTCACAACAGAGAACTCAGACGACCTATACTATAACTCGTAGATGAAGCAACACGAGGACCTTCGAATGATAACTTCACGATGACGAACATGGCGAGATGACTCGGAGGGAAACCCGACATACCATCACGAGAAATAGTATAGAACCAGTCCGAAGCAGGGAAGACGACGCACGGTGACTCCGAGAGCTCGACGAGGCCCGACCTTCACGAGTTTCATTTGTTTATAAATACCAACCCATGTAGCAGAAGATGGGAAAGTTAGATAATGTATTATTAGATGGTATTTCTATAGAGAATACCTGAGAGAGATTTAGACAGAGAAAGAGTGAGAGATCTAAGTGAGATTTGTAGCTCTTTCAAGGGTAAGACCTTATAATCAATAAAGAAACTATCTTCTTTCCCGTGGACGTAGGTCTTCATGGCCGAACCACGTTATATGCTTGTGTCAATCTTTACTTTCATGCTCTTTACATCTTGTTTATCTTTGAATCTTGTATGTAGAGTAAGTTTTAGTCTTTATTTTCATGTGGATGTAGTCATCAGAAAAGATGCAACTACATTTTGGCGCTAGAAACAGGGAGGTATGAAGATATAATCTACCTCCCTACCTACATATCTATATTGTTTCATTATCTTTCTAAATGGTGTGGTTCTCAAACCACTATGTAGCTTTTTGTCAAAGATTCAAGAGTTGAGCTCGGACTCAGCACGATCTGTGTAGTCTAGAAGAACCTCAAAAATCGACACATCTACATGCTTTTCGTTATTTCTCTTTAGATTTTTTGGCTTTTTAGAGATATTTCTTATCTTCTTCAAGATATTCAGGAGAGTAGAAGATCATGGTGAGTATGGAGTTTCTCGAACTTCGGCACTTAAGCGAACTCCTCCGTGAGCGAGCAGGGAAGATCTTTATCAGTAAACTTCTTAAGAGAGTCAAATTCTTATGAAGGTTCAGAAGGTGAATTGTTAAGTGATAATTTCTTCGTCTTTTTACAAAAACTCCATACAACTCATGATCTTCTTCTTAGAAATCCAACTCTAAGTCAAGAGGAGGGGTTAACGAGTACATAATCACTCATCAAACTCAAAGTTTGTTCGAAATCAAAGGTTCAAAGATTGGTGAGAAAATACTTCCAAGACTGGAAAGATATGTTTCATCATTACGATCTGATTTTTACCAGCATAAGCATGACGCATGGAGATATGTACTTTCTCTTGGGAAGAGAAACTGACGAAACACATTTTTCCATCACCAAAGTCTTATGCACGAAGAGAATGTTTTGACATATTCGCATGTCTCCAAAATTTCCTTTAAAGTCTTCTTGTACTTATTTGTCTAGCCTAAATTATGACTTAGCAGATGCACATGACGTGCAGAACTAGGGCCTAACTTTTCTGAAGGAAAAGAAAAATTAAGTATTATTACGTATATCGAAGGTAAGGAGATGGTGACAAGACGATCCGCTCGCACGAGCCAAGGTGAAAACGGTGGATCCCCGCCAGACGGCCTAGATGAGATGGAACTCGGCGAAACCATGCACAACGGTACACTCCCAGGAGAGGGACAACCCGATGACTAATACCGGGAAGGGTTAACAGATAACTCTAGCTCGAAAGGAGGTGAAAAACCCTTCGAGGGCCCATATGATATTCATCTAACTCAACTAGGAGGGTTGAAATGTTTGCCAAGGCAAATAGTAAACAATGAGCTCAAGAAGACTGGTAATTCTAGCTAGGACGATACCAACGCCGTACTCACAGCAATCCTGGAAGCTCAAGAGGCGCATGATGAGAGAATGAAAAAGTTGGAAAAACGTAACAAAAGGCTAGAACGGAGAAACCGAAGGTTGAAACGAAAAACCAAGAAGAAGGCGCCCAGTATTGCGGAAGAAGAAGCCCTCGAGGAGGAAAGTCCTTTTGAAAAATTGCAGGATGACGAGAGAGTCAATATCCCCGATACCTCAAACGAGGAGACGGCAGATCGCTGATAATCATGTAAATGCTACATTTTATACCCATATTTATATTAGCTAGGATACAATATTTTAGTTACTAATACTATTTTAGTGCTTTTGTAGAAAGTACAAGTGAATTCGATCATCCAACGAATAGACAACAAAATGTGAGACTTATTGGTGTTTGCGACAAAAATGGAAAAATGTGGTTGGCCTGGTATCTCCATGTATCAACAACCACAATGATCAAATATGCTGTCCTGGTATTTCTATATATCAGCAGCACTTATTATGCTGGCCTGGTATTTCTATATATCAGCAGAACAATGATAAATGGGGTTGGCCTGGTATCTCCATGTATCAGCAACCACCATGATGAAACGGGATTGTCCTGGTATCTCCATGTATCAGCAACCCCAATGTAGCTGGCCTGGTATCTCCATATATCAACATCAATAAAATGGGCTGGGCTGGTATTTCTATATATCAGCAGCCGGGTTGGCCTGGTATCTCCATGTATCAACAACCACAATGATGAAACGAGGTTGGCCTGATATCTCCATGTATCAACAACTATAATGATTAAATACACTGGCCTGGTATCTCCATGTATCAACAACTATAATGATTAAATACACTGGCCTGGTATTTCTATATATCATCAGCATATAAGTTATCTCCAGGCCAGGCCAGTGAATACATGATACTAAAGAATTACCTTTGTTTATTGAATCTCGTGAAATTCCACTAAATTATTCATCACATCTCGTTAGTGGCATTTTTTAACTCAAGCATGTGAACCCCAGTGGAGGTTAAAAGGAGAAAGTGGGACGTGTTCATTGCATGACCACGTTTGCATCTGCGTTTATGACACGAATCATTCTTTCTCACTGCAAGAAAAGTTCTCATTTCTTATTCTACCTGGTGGTATTTGGATGGCGATAAAAATAGTTTCAAGCAGCCGGTGGCTCATCTATTGAGCACTCTCAGAGAACTGTTAATGATGAAATAACACTGGGGTGGAGAGAGTGAAGACGTTCTTTACACTACAATAAAATGTTTCTCGTCGTCGTGGTTATCTCTCTGCCGATGGAGTTCGAGTACTTCTCCTAACAGCAGCAAGTGGGTTATGTTGAGTGTTATTGGTGGAGTTAATAGAAGATGGTGCTATGGAGTAATTTTGGAAGAAGGTGGTGCCAGTTTTGGTTCGAAATTGAGTTGTTATTGATTCGAATTTCGGATGCAGAATCTCTTCAAGGTCCGTCTGTTTTTAATGGCTGAATATGAGATTTGGTCTTGAGCTAATGCAATCTGAAGTTGGAGTTAAATCGAAAGGAGTTGGTTTGGAGATGGTGCTGGTTATCGTTGAGTTTTGTGTGAAATGGTTGCACAGGAGAAAAAGAGAATGGAGTTGGTTTTGCCAGTGAATGATGGAGAATGGCAATGAAGTGGAGATGTTTGTTGGCTCTTGGATGTGAGAAGATGGTTGGAAAAAGGGCTGAGTCTCTCTGCTGGTGGTGATGAGAGCAAGCAAAAGTGGTCATATATTTGGCTAATGGTTGTAAATTCATCTTAGCTTGGTTTTACGTAGCCCCTGTAGAGTGAACTGGGTTTGATCGACGACCCTGGTAGTGCTGTACGTGGTTTGTATGGATTTGTTCTTCGAGTGGAGAAGAAAGTGGTGAGCTGGGTCCGGTTTTGGACGTAGGAGAGAGTTACGTGTTGGCATGGGTTTGGATGGTTAGTAATATGATTATCTGTCTCGATAGAGAACTAAATTGGCAGTAGTAGTTAGAGAGCTGGTAGAAGGTGTTGCTGATTTACATCACGAAAATACCAGGCAATGGAGATGAGAAGTGACGGAAGTTGGTGCATGCTGGTGTTAGTCAATCGCAGCAACATCAAAGATCAGGGTGATAGGTTGGTTCAAGTTGAGATGGCAGCGGCACAAGGAGATGCATGAGTAATCATGAAATGTTAGTCTCGTTTGAGCACTACTTGGCAGGCAACTAAGCAGCAATACTTGAAAGGCACTGCAGCTGAGAATGTGTTTGATCGAATAGAGAAGATTCAGCAACAAACAACGGAGTTGGGAGATTGTGTTGGGTATGAAGGAAATGGAGATGCAGGTGAATTTATGCTGTGCTCAGGCTGAAATATAAATGAACCAAGTTTGGGTTTCGATAGGTATTCAAATGGAGTGACGTATTGATCATGTGAGAAGAGTAGTTTGCTGGACTTCCATCGAAAGATGCAGATGGTGAAGAGCATAAATGGGATTCGTGGAGCTCTCAACAACAACAGATACAAACGAAAGATTATCGCAGGGGTTGCTGGATTGAATGGAGATGGCATGAAACTTCTACACGAACTGAAGCTAGTCGTTCGGAAGTATGATGCTGGAGACAATTATTATCGCAGTGGGTCTGAATTTGGAGCTACTAGTGGGCTGGGCCTGGGAAAATATTGCTAGGTCTTATTGTTATACTCGCAGCAGCAGACATATATAAACAGAACAGAGACTAACAAAAATGGGGAGGAGGAGGCCGGCTGGAGTTCAGTTGGGAGCTGCGGCTACACAGCCGTTTAGGGTTTGCGAATTTTCTTTTCCATTTTCTCCTTTGATTAGCTAGAGTTTGATTCGAATATGTTTATGGCTTTTGAGAAAGCTATGTCTAGCTAATCATGTTAGGGTTTAGGTAGAAACCAATTTGATTGTGTGAACTCTATATTTATATGCTTAATAACGATTTGAATGACTAGTAATTTATCTTCATAAAAGCTTGTATCTAATTGTTTATGTGATTTTCTTGATTATTTATGCTTTTGAATTGATATTTCGTGCTTCGGTTAAATCCCTAGACGTGGTATGCAAGGATAGATAGGTAATGCTTTAGGATCACTACATAAGAAACGAAGGAAATTACAACGGAGAAACAATATTTGAAAAGGCATATAATATATTTTTAACGATTAGTAGAGTTCCATAATTAATTGGTGGAAACCGAAAATCCTAATAACTCATTCCCTATTTTGGTTCCGTCTTTATTATTTATTATTTCATTTCGTCCCGAACATCTTAAAAATCATTAAACATCATCTTGTTGATTACTTTGATTTTGGTATTAGTTAGTAGGGTATTTCACACTCCTCGTGGGAACGACCTGTACTTGCCATTGTCTACTAGTTAGACGCTGTGCACTTGTAGTATTATTATTGTGGGTTTCCGAACCTACCAATCGCTTTCCCAAGGGAAGAAGAGGAGTAATGGAGATGGAGGAAAGCCTATCCAAAGGATCGTCCGATGTCGATTCAAGCATCGACGAGAAAGGAACAAAAGAAATGGAGGAAAAATCAATTGCGAGTCCGAGAAACTCGTAATCACTAAACCTAGGCAAACGGAGGCTTCAAAGTCTGTTCCATCCAAGATGATCTCCAAAGCGGAACAATCGGACGAGGACTCAAGGCGATCACGATATCGTCAGTCATAAATATCATTCTCACCCTAGAGGGCACAAGGGAGAAAGAAGAAGGCCGAAGGAAGGCTCTTAGACGATAAATTGCAAGCCCGAATCTGCCAACTCGAAGCAATGTGCAGAGAAGTAACCGGAAGGCAAGACAGCAACAAGCTCGCAGAGGTGATGCAGGAGGCAAGGAAATCCCCCCTGGCGATGTACCTATTAGCTCAACCATTTCCGAGGAAATGATCGCTTCCAACATTCATAACTCCCTTTAACGGGACATGCGATGCTATAGAACATCTCATATCATATCGAATGACGTTAACACAATGGAGCCATTTTGACGTAGTGATGTGTAGATTCTTTCCCACTAGTCTAAAAGACGAAGCCTTATTATGGTTCAATAACCTCCCGAAGGAGTCTGTCAGGTCCTTTGACCACCTATCCGAGTTATTCTTGGAAGCATACATACATAACAGTAGGGTTAAACCAGAGATCGATACACTGTTCCAATTAGCCCGGGGACCGAACGAGTCACTCCGATCGCTAGTAACACGATGGAGGAAACTATGTGCTGAAATGGGAAGGGTCCCAGAGGCCTACGCGATCTTAGGCTTCAAAAACAGCATGAGAAAGACGGACCCAATATTTGTTCGCGTGTACGAAACCATGCCAACTAATTTAGGCAAATTAAGGAAAATCCATGAGGATTACATATCTCTAGAGGATCTATAGGACGATACATATGACAAATTAGTCAAAGGAGACACCAGAGGCGCAAATGTGGTAGAACCACAAAACTCTCAGGTACCTACCCGAGGTGAAGGACGATCCAACAATGGCGTTTCCCAGTTCGATAAACATCAGAGTGGATGATGGAAAGGGAGATACCAAGCCCGAAGTAAGAAGGAAAAGTTTGTGGACCCTGTCTACACGAAGCTAAATACCCTTATAATCGAGGTCTTAAAAAATATCGAAGGGAAATATAAGATAACCTATCCATGGAACCGAGGCCAACAACCAGAGCGATCTAAAAACCGCGCAGACTTTTGCGAGTTCCATCAATTTCACAGCCATACCACATATTCTTGTAGAAACCTGAAGAAGATGATACAAGAAATGATAAATGAAGGTAAACTTCAATAGTACATCGCGCAACCAGCGATCCAACCCATGGTAGGGGAACCTGTCCATCGTGTGGAAATACCACGAGAAGCACAATATCTGGGATGCAACACCATATCACACTCATTAACTACTATACCCGAAGGAGGCATTATAGGGCGAATCCACAAATGAGACTTCAAGGGTAACGAAGTTTTTAGTGTAACAAAAGAACCTCCCATGGAGGAATGGATGAAAATAACTATTAGTTTCTCAGCTTTGGAGGCACCTGACGAGGGACGCAACCACAACGATCCTTTGATGGTTACGATGGCCATCGCATTTCCCGATCAATAAGGATAGGAGGAGAAACCCAAGGTACTGCCCTGGGCGATGCCAAAGATCTTGATAGATGGAGGAAGCTCTGTTGAGATCTTATTTTACGAAACGTTCAAACAAATGGGTCTCCGAGATGAAATATGTTCATTCCACTTATAATATATTTGGCTTCAATGGATCGTCAACCCGACCAAAGGGCGAAGTCACACTAGAAATCAAAGTAGGGAAGATCCTTACCTTAACCACCTTATGTGTGGTAGATGTAGTCTCGCCATATACGGCCATAATTGGGAGATCATGGATCCATGGGATCAAATGAGTGGCTTCGACATACCACCAAAGGCTAAGGTTCCCCACCCCTGACGGAGTTGCAGAAATAAGAGGAGACTCGGACGAAGCTAAGTAATGCTATGCTATGGAAGTACAAAATGGTGAGAATAAAATAAATTCCCAAAATGCCAGAAACAAAAGAGCCAAGATCGCTAAAGATCAAGCTGAAATCGATATTTACGTAACAACGACGAATGAAGCAAGGCGTTCCAACAAAGAAGAAGCCGTTACTACCCCTGACGTACCTATAGGGCCCATACAAAACCTATCCGAGGTCGATAAGCAACAAACAAATTTCTCTTCTTCGGAACCTACCAAGGAGGTCGGTATGGTCAGGATAGGTACCCTCTTGGACAAAGAGGAGGAAGAAAATTTAATACAAGTACTGAAGGAATACTCCAATGTGTTCGCTTGGCGAATGGAAGACATGCCAGGAATAGACCCAGATGTATGTTGCCACCACCTTAAAATTAACCCAAAACATAAGCTTGTGAGGCAGAAAATGCGCAAAGTAGCATCAGAGTATCACGAGGAGATTTAAAAAGAGTTAAAAAATATGGAGGCCGCATGAGTCATCCGATAGGTGCAGTATCCAACATGGATCTCTAACATGGTAATCGTGCCAAAAAAAAACGGTAGGGTCCAAATTTGTATTGATTTCAGTAACTTGAACAAAGCATGTCTGAAGGACAGTTTCCCACTCCCCAGTATCGAACAGCTAGTCGAAGTAATATCCCTGATGGACGAATATTCTGGATACAACCATATTTCCCTCGCCGAGGAGGACCAAGAGCACACTGTTTTCTTCACTCTGCGAGGATTATATTGTTACACCAAGATGCCCTTCGAACTCAAAAACGCTGGCGCAACGTATTAGAGAATGGTGGAAAAAATGTTTGACCAATGGGTACATAAAACCCTAGAAGTTTATGTAGACGACATGCTCGTCAAAAGCAAGTTCAAGCTGGACCATACGAGTGATCCCAGGTAAATATTTGAACAAATGAGAAAGTTTAACATGAAAATTAACCCGGCCAAATGCGCATTCGGGGTAACCTCCGGGAAATTCCTAGGATACTTGGTTACCAAACGAGGCATTGAGGTGGACCCTGCCAAAGTACATGCCATACTCGAAATGCCCTCGCCAGCCATCGTCAAAGACGTACAACGGCTAAATGGTCGGCTAGCAGCCTTGGGAAGGTTCATAGATAGATCCTCTGACAAGTGCAAAGAATTTTTCAACACTTTAAAGAAAGGTAAAAAGTTCTCATGGAGTCCAGAGTACGAGCACGCATTCAAAAAAATTAAAGAACACTTGGTCACCCTACCAATTCTCCAAAAACCCAACCCGGGTGAGAACCTATACATCTACCTCTCAGCTACCAACGTCTCGATTAGCGCGGTATTAAATCGTATAGACGACGATATGGAGAAGCCCATCTACTTCATAAGCAAAACTCTAACACCAGCAGAGAAGAATTATTCGAAAATTGAAAATATCATGTTGTCCCTGGTATACGCGACGCAGAAATCACGAACTTACTTCCATGCCCACACAGTCACGGTCATCACAAAAGCACCAATAGAATCTGTCTTAGACTATGCCGATAGAGCAGGTAGAATCTCCAAATGGGGAGCCCAAGTCAAGCAATTCAGAGTGCAATACCAAACTCAGACTGCCATTAAAAAACAGGTCGTGGTGGACTTCCTAGATGACTTCCCACTAGAAGAGACGGACGAAATAGAGGATATCCCCGGAATGGAGGACGAATTAGAGGATCCCCCCGAGCTACTTCGCTCGGAACATCCCAAATTATGGGAGGTCTTCGTAGATGGGTCATGTAATTCGGAAGGATCTGGCATCGAGATGGTCTTTACAAGCCCGAAAGGCTGGAGGATTGTATACAGTTTAAGACTCGAATTTCCCGCTACTAACAACATAATGGAGTACGAAGCAGTCATACACGCTCTTAGAATAATCATTGAGTTGGGCATAAACTAAGTGAGAATCACAAGTGATTCACAGCCCGTAGTGCGTCAGATAAATGGAGTATACCAAGCCTCGGATGCTTGCTTACAACAATATCTTGGCCTCGCAAGGATTTACATTAAACAAATACCTAATATTACCTTCAGGCATTTGACCAGGCACAACAATAGGCATGCCGATGCCCTTGACTTCATCGCCTCCATGACTGCAGATCCTACAATAACAAATGTAAGAATCGAAAGAGTATCAATCCCTTCCATACCCACCCCAGGAGAAAGGGAAATCCTCGATGTAAATATGGCAAATGAACAAGAAACCTTTCCTGAAAGCGATTGGCGAACCCCAATTATGAAATACTTATCCGATGGTGTCCTCCTAAGCGATCAGCAGCTTGCGCACAAAATCATCGCCTGATTAGGGAACTACCAATTAAGAGATGGCATACTGTATAAGCAGTCATATCTGGGGCCTCTATTCAGATTCCTTTCATTCTCAGAAGGTCAGGAAATACTAAGGGAAATACACTGCGGATACGCCGGCAACCATAGTGGGGACAGATCTCTAGCCCATAAAGTCAGGCTCCAAGGATATTTATAGCCTCGCATGAACGATGACTCCAAGCAAATGGCAAAATCATGCCTAGAATGCCAAAAATTCGGCAAAAGAAGACATGCACCATCGATGGACTTGAAATCTGTTCTCAACCCTTGGCCATTCTCCAAGTGGGGAGACGACATTGTCGGACCACTACGAGCTGGCACATGATAGCAAAAATACCTCATAGTGGCTACAGATTACTTTACCAAATGGGTAGAAGCCTCTGCCTTTAGGCACATTCGGGACCACGATATCTTTAAATTACTCTTCGAGCACATCATTTGTCGCTTCGGTATCCCAGAGGCCATCGTCTCGGAAAATGGGGCTCAGCTCGGAGGAAAAAATATCGACCTCCTTTTTAACTGTTTCAAAATTAGAAAGCTCAATTCCACACCCATCTACCCCGAGTGTAATGGTCAAGCAGAGGCTACTAACAAAACCATCGCCGACTGATAGGTGTGATAAACACCTAATTTTATATCTAGTATTTACGCTTTCTTTGCGAGTTTTCTTGTAAATTATGTATCTTATGTTTTGCTTTTTAATATTTAGGTACTTTGGAGTCACTTGGAATAAAATAAGAAGAAACGGCGCAAAAATCTCATCTCATGTGCAAATGCTTTTGGAGGCAGATTATTTCTCACAATTTACTTTTATTTCTTCATCTATGTCTGAAAAGTATGTTCGGCTTTAGTGATGCTATTTTTCTGTCTAAAAAGCACGACAACTTTAGTGATGATTCTCATTGAAGAGTAGAAGTGAATATGAGAGATAAGAGACGGTTGCTGTTAGCGGAGGAACTCGGAAGAAGGAGAAAGCACGCGAATTGAGCAAAAAGGGCAAAGTAGTCAATGGACGAGCAGAGTTATGCTTGGAGTCGGCTAGGTTGTGTGAGAAAGATTAGGCAGTCAGTTCTGCGAAACTAACATGCCATGGATGAACTAGGTGACCCTTATCCCAACAACTGGGGTGGCTAAATCCGGCCCAAATCATTACCAATCCCTAAAAACAAGAGAAGTTATTTTCTCTTCTCAATCATTTCTTTTCGCCTAAAATTCGGAACCAAAAGAAGCCATGGCGGCTCTGTTAGTTTAATTAAGAATAAATTGAGACAAAGGGACTTAGGGTTTTGCTGTTGTCCACAAATTCAGAGAAGGAGAGATCGAGAGATGTTGTGTATAGTGATGCTGAAGAACTGATGAAGGGGGTACTGTGAAGTAAATGAACTTTTAGTTTGAATTTGAGCAGTGTTGTGTGCTTACATTGTATATGAAGGAATTGATGATGTTGAGACAAATGGAACAGAACCAGAAGAGAGGGGTTATGGTGAATTGAAGAGTTGGCTTCTGAAATGGATGTTAGGGTTCCTGAATTTGTGAATCAGAGAAGGAAGGTTGATTGAAGAGTTTGGATCTGAAATTGGGATTTTCCGTGTTCTTGAATTCATGGAAGCTGGGTAATTGTGGAGAGGATGAGCTTGATAATGGGTTCTGTTGATGTTGATGAGTTTGGGGATTTGAACTCAGGGAAATTAAAAGGAGAAACTGTTGGTGCTGGCATTGAGATGCTGCTGAAATGGTGAATGTTGAACAAGATGCAGGAATGGAGAGATGTTCGGTAGTGAATTCGTGTTGAAGAATAGAAGGTGTTGCTGCTGTAGGTGAGAAATGAGAGCTGGCGACTGAGCTAGTGAATTACATGAGCAGCGATGTTTGCAATGGTTGTGACGGAACTGCAGGAGAAGGGTTTGCAGGAGTACATGAAGGAGGATATGTTGCTGCCATTATGGACTGGACTCAGGGAGTTGAGTTTGCTGGGGCTAATGGCGTGCTGTTGATTTGTGAAACTGTGATGGAGAGGCCAGGCTTGTTATTGTTGTAGGAGCGGCAGTTGGAGCATGGCTTGATTATGGAGATGCCGGAATGCAGAGAACAGATGTTGCTGGGTGATGCACTGGTGGTGCATTAGTATTGAATTGGCTAGGCTGAACATCCATCAAGGCTGTGAGGTTCTGTTGCTGGTGAAGGACATGCGAAGTTGGTCAGATGGGTCGCTGCAGTGGCAGTGATTATGGAATATGATCTTTGTGTTGCGATTCTTGCGATTGAAAAAGGTGTGAAGGTGGAATTGCTTTTGGAGCTACATATTGCGGTGCGTGAGCTACAACAAATGGAGGTGATCGAGGCACTCGTGTTGCTATTGGCTCGAACAAGAGCTGAACTTGCTTGCGGAATTTGGCAGAAAGGAGTTGCTGCAGTTGAATGGGTTTGAGGTTGCTGTTAAGCGCCTAACGGAGATGCCGAGAGGAGTACTAAGGAAATGGGTTCGACAGTTGAGGTTTGGGTCGAGCTCTGGGTTATATCAACTGGAGTCTCAAGACTTAGGAATGGAAGTGAGATGCTGTTATACGAGCAGGTGTTATCAAGAAATAAAGATAAAGGTTTGAATGGATGTTGGCTTGTTGCTATGCAAGATTGAATGCCTGAGACAGTTTTGGAGATGCAGAACGGTCAAAAGCGGGGTGAAAATGGCGCACGGTGAGCATAGTTCCGATGGGATTTCTAAACTTGAAGCATGAATCGTAATATTTCAATGAATCGCGAGGGGGGTATCAGTCGGATGCAAGAATTGATGGCTGGAAGTATGAGCTACGCGTCACGCTTTTGGGTACGTTTTTGCAAGAATAAAAATTGGATTTAGATGGGTTTTGCAAATGTTTGAAATACAGGAAAGCAAAGTTGAGCTACTGAAAGTGAAGAATTACTGGGTGACAGTTTCCAATGGTTCAAGTGATAGGAAAACGTTTTCCGGTGACCGGATTTCGGCGCCGGCGACCGGATTCCGGTGATGACGTCAGCATTCCGGCAACCAGCTTTGGACCCGAAAATTCCAGAGATATATTTTTCACACATGGGCTTGGTGGACTAGTAGATGGACGTGGACTTGAAGATTTTGAAGACTTTGACCTATTTTTGGAAAGCAAAGGGCTATAAAAAGAGAGTTTCTACAACAAAGAAAAAACGATTTTTATTCTATTCTTGGAGCTTTTGCAGAGAACAACTTCTAAGGTTTGCTTTCTTTTATGTTTCATCTTTTTCCTTTGAATATTTTGATGATGAACTCCATGAATATGAGTATCTAAATACATTAATTGGTTATGGGATAAAAAGTTGATTTCTTCAAGCATGATTATTTGATTCTATGAATTAGTTTTGTCTCAATTTTATTGTTTATGATTCATCGTTTATATTATCATATGATTTGAATGCTAGTTTGGTTGAGTCCGGAATCAATTGGATTTGTTTTCATCTCTATAGCTATATTAGGGTTTTCAATACGTAAAAGTTGTTTGTCCCTGATTTCTAGTAGCAACTTGTGGTTAATACTTGTAGTGATACATCTTTTTAATCGCATATGAATCATAACCTTTGTTAAAACGAATTAGTGCTTTTACACGTTTGTTTGCATCGATTAGTCTTATTTCATAGAACTTATTGCTCTTAGGGAGTTAAATCTAATTGTTCTTTTACACTTTAGGTTCCTTTTTAAGAAGATTTCACGATAGCATCTTTTAATGTTGTTTGTGATAAAATAAGGAAATAAATGAGATATTCTTGCGATCAAGATATCTTAGGACTTTTGATAATTGAGAGATTAAATACCAATTCTAATCATAGATGAATAATACATGTTTGTGAATGATACTATCCCTTAACCAATATCTTCTCCTTATTGATTATTCCAATTATTTACTTTTCTTTGTTTAATTTTATTACTTAGATAAAAACAAAAACACTCTTGGGTTATTTGGTTACATAAGAATCTGAAAATTGCATAACAACAATCGCCTCTCTGTGGATACGAACTCTTTCTTATCGAATACTATATTCATATTAGTTAAGTGAGGAAGTGAATTATTTTTGACTCATACGACATGCATCAAATTTTGGCGCCATTTCCGGGGAGGCATTCGGCTTGTTATCCAGTTTTTAGTTTCTTTTTAATAGTTCTGTTCGCATACTGTTTTGCTATGTTCGCATACTGCTTTTTTTTTCTTGTCTTGTTTCTTACTTGTTTCTGAGAAGTGTGTTTCAGGTACCTTACCGAAATACAAACAAGAAGAAGCAATGGGTGACGTTGCAAATCGTACACTCAAGGACTTGGCTTCTCATAAGCTGGATACACAGCAGGGTTGCATTCAAACCAACTCTACTTTTGAGATAAAGCCGGGATTGCTTAGAGAGTTACCAAAGTTCCATGGTTTGGTGAATGAAGATCCAAACAAGCATCTTATGGATTTCCACACCATTGTCATGGCTATGCTCCCAGCAAATATGGATGTGGATGGTGCTATGTTGAAGGTTTTTCGATTCTCATTAGAAGGTAATGCTAAGGATTGGTTATACTACTTGCCTTCCGGGAGTGTTACAACTTGGAATGGACTCAAGAAACTCTTTATAGAGAGATATTTTCCTGCATCTAAGGCTACTCAAATTCGCAAGGATATTTGCGGGATGAAGCAAAATGTGGGTGAGTCCTTATATGATTGTTGGGAACGATACAAGAGGTTGGTGGCCAGATGTCCTCATCACCAATTTAGTGACGCTATGATCATCCAATACTTCTATGAAGGACTCCAATCAAGTGATAGGAATCTTATCGACGCAGCGGGTGGTGGTGTACTAGTGATCAAGAAGGTGGCACAAGCTAGAGAGTTGATTGAAAACATGGCAGCAAACTCTCAACAATTCTTGAGTCGTGGTTCGGATGTGCTTCTTCGGCGAGTCAATGAAGTGTACGAGGTGGAGGAACTTCATCAACAAATGGGAAACATCACAGCAATGCTACAACAAGTTTCAGCCACAGTGATACCAAATTCTCATGGGTATGAAGACGTCAATGAGCAATCTAATGCGGTTTTTCCAAATCAGCCAAGACGGTATGATCCTTATTCCAATACTTACAATCCGGGATAGAGAGATCACCCCAATTTTAGCTATGCGAACAGGCAAGGAGCGGTCCAACAACCCAATTTCAACAATTCGGGTGGATTTCAACCTCAACAACAACAATTCCATCCGCATCAACAATTTCAGCAACCACAACAATCAATGAAAAATCAAGGTTCCGATATCGATGCAAAGCTTCAAACAATGATGCAAGGCATTTATTCTATGTTTAAAGATAGTCAACAAGAAACCAAGAGTGCGATCAAGGAGTTGCAGACACAAATGGGTTCCATGGCTACTGAGTTGAACCAATTGAAGGCACAAAATAGTGGGAAACTCCCTTCTCAACCTATTAATCCAAAAGAGGGTGTGAATGCGATTACGTTGATAAGTGGTACACAACTTGTGCAACCCGAAGTTGCTGATTCGGGCGAGGTGGAAACACCAAAGGAACCTGCTTTGGAGGAGAAGAAGAATGAGGATTCTCCCCAAACTTCTGAGGTACCTATTCCTAACTCTAAAACTCCTATTCCTACTTATGTCCCTCCTTTACCTTTTCCTCGCAGATTTGCAAATTCTAAGAAGGGGGCGCTAGAAAAGGAGATTTTAGATGTTCTTAAGAAGATTCATGTGAACATACCACTCATTGATGCTATAAAGCAAGTTCCAAAGTATGCAAAAGTGTTGAAGGACTTGTGTACCAATAAGCAAAGGCTCAAAGGTAATGAAGTGCTTAGTGTGGGGGAGAATGCTTGGGCAATCTTACAACACAAACTCCCGCTGAAATGCAAAGACCCGGGAAGCTTTGACATCCCCGTCACAATTGGTACCACTACATTTAACAAAGCAATGTTAGACTTAGGTGCATCCGTTAATGTTATGCCTGCATCTATGTATAAGTCACTTGATTTAGGTCCTCTCAAAAAAGGCTGAAATTGTGTTGCAATTAGCCAATCGTTCTAATGTCTACCCTATGGGTATTGTTGAGGATGTTCTTGTGCAGGTTAATCAACTAGTATTTCCTGCTGATTTTTTGTGTTTTAGAGATGGATGAAGGTTCACCGGACTCGTCTCTTCCATTGCTACTTGGGCGTCCCTTCATGAAAACGGCGAAGACCATTATTAATGTCGATAAGGGAACGCTAACTATGGAGTTTGATGGAGAAGTAATACGTTTCAACATTTTCGAGACGATGAGATATCCTAGTGATGTCCAGTCTTGCTTCTCCGTTGATGTTATGGATACGTTGGCACAACAAATGTTTGAATTGAATGGTGAAGATGCTTTGGAAACCGTTTTAACTACATCCATTGATAATGGTGTGGAGTGTGGTATTGAGGTTAAAGAAGCCCTTGGTGATCTCAACTCACTACAAGGATGCCCGGAAACTCATAATATCTCTTTTATTTCTTTACCATGCAGTGATGAGAAACTTTTACCTTCAATTGTTAAATCTCCAAAGTTAGAATTGAAACCTCTTCCTAGTCACTTAAAGTACTTGTACTTGGGTGAAAATGAAGAGTTACCTGTGATTGTTTCTAACGAGCTTAGTGAATTATAGGAGCAAAAACTTCTAAGGGTGCTAAGGAAGCACAAAACGTCCATATGATGGAAAATTGCCGATATCAAGGGTATAATCCCTGCCGTTTGCATGCATAAGATTCGTTTGGAGGAAGATGCAAAGCCTACAAGGGAAGCGCAACGTCGTTTGAACCCCCCTATGATGGAAGTTGTGAAAAAGGAGATACTCAAGCTTTTGGAAGTGGGTGTTATCTACCCCATATCCGATAGTAAGTGGGTGAGCCCGGTACAAGTTGTACCAAAGAAATCAGGGGTGACCGTGGTGGAGAATGATGAGAATGAACTTGTCCCAACTCGTGTGCAAACCGGTTGGAGGGTTTGTATTGATTATAGGAAATTGAATGCCACTACTAGAAAAGATCACTTTCCATTACCTTTTATTGATCAAATGCTTGAACGTTTAGCTGGACACTCTTATTATTGCTTTCTTGATGGCTATTCAGGTTATAATCAGATTGTGATAGCGCCGGAGGATCAAGAGAAAACCACTTTCACTTGTCCTTTTGGTACTTTTGCTTATCGAAGGATGTCTTTTGGCTTGTGTAATGCTCCATCTACTTTTCAAAGGTGTATGGTAAGTATATTTTCGGAATATGTTGAAAACATAATCGAAGTGTTCATGGACGACTTTAGTGTCTTTGGTGATTCATTTGACCTTTGTTTGAACAATTTGTCACTAATCCTTGAACGATGTGTTGAAGCAAATCTTGTGCTTAATTGGGAGAAGTGCCATTTCATGGTAACTCATGGCATAGTTTTGGGCCATATAGTATCTTCTAAAGGCTTGGAAGTTGATAAATCTAAGATAGACCTTATTCGTACCCTAACCCCTCCCACTACGGTGAGGGAGATACGCTCTTTCCTTGGTCATGCAGGTTTTTATCGTAGATTCATCAAGGATTTTTCCAAGATAGCATCACCACTTTGTACCTTATTGCAAAAAGATGTGGTTTTTAACTTTGATGAGAAGTGTATGGCGGCATTCAATCGTTTGAAAGAACTTTTGATTTCAGCCCCTATCATTAAACCACCGGATTGGAGCAAGCCTTTTGAGATCATGTGTGATGCAAGTGATTATGCGGTTGGTGCGGTGCTTGGGCAGCGTGTGGGGAAGATACCTCATGCTATTTATTATGCTTCTAGAACGTTAAATGAGGCCCAACAAAACTACACTACTACTGAAAAAGAGTTATTAGCTATTGTTTTTGCTTTGGAGAAGTTTCGCTCTTATCTAATTGGTACAAAATTTGTTGTCTTTTCAGATCATGCAACACTTAGGTACTTGCTTACAAAGAAAGAGGCGAAACCGAGGCTCATACGATGGATTTTACTCTTGCAAGAGTTTGATATAGAAATCAAGGACAAGAAAGGAATTGATAACACCGTTGCGGATCATTTGAGCCGTCTTGCTGTAGACAAGGAAGCTATCCCGTTGCGTGAAAGTTTCCCGGATGAGCAACTATTCTCAATTGCATTAGGAGAACCATGGTATGCGGATATTGTGAACTACTTGGTGTCTAAACAAATCCCAAAGAACTTGTCTCGTGCTGAGAGGGACAAACTTAAGAGGTTAGGGAACCAATATATATGGGATGATCCATACTTATGGAAGCATGGCAGCGACCAAGTCATACGAAGGTGCGTTCCCGACTCTGAATTTAACTCTATCTTGTCTTTTTGTCACTCATATGCTTGCGGAGGACATTTTGGGAGTAAAAGAACAGCTCACAAGGTACTTGAAAGCGGTTTTTATTGGCCAACTCTATTTATGGATGCACATATATTTTGCACAACTTGTGATAGGTGCCAAAGGACAGGCAATCAAGGTGCCCGAAATCAAATTCCACAAACTTTTATTCAATTTATTGAAGTTTTTGATGTATGGGGTATTGATTTTATGGGTCCTTTTGTCAACTCTCATGGGAATTTTTATATCTTACTTGCTGTTGATTATGTCTCGAAATGTGTGGAAGCTAAAGCCACCCCAACTAATGATTCTAAAGTGGTTTCAGATTTTGTGCAAGCTAACATTTTTGCAAGGTTTGGAATTCCAAGAGCCATAATTAGCGATGGGGGTTCTCACTTCAAAAACAATTTCTTACAAGGATTGTTGAAGAAGTATAATGTGTCGCACAAGATTTCAACACCTTATCATCCCCAAACCAATGGACAAGCCGAGGTGTCGAACCGAGAGGTGAAATCCATACTAGAGAAGACGATGAATCCAACAAGGAAAGATTGGAGCATGCGACTTAATGATGCTTTGTGGGCTTATAGAACCGCATACAAAACACCTATTGGGATGTCTTCTTTTAGGCTTGTGTATGGTAAACCTTGTCACTTACCCGTTGAGATTGAACATAAGGCGTTTTGGGCTATTAAGCAATGCAATATGGAGATGGATGGTGCTGGAAAGCAAAGGAAGTTACAACTCCAAGAGCTAGAGGAGCTTCGCAATGATGCATTTGAAAGCTCTCGCATTTACAAGGAGAAAACTAAGGCATTTCATGATTCTATGATTTCTAGAAAACAATTTTGTGTTGGGCAGAAAGTGCTTTTGTTTAATTCTCGTTTGCAATTATTTCCGGGTAAATTGAGGTCACGTTGGATCGGACCTTTTATTGTTACTAATGTGTTTTCTCATGGTGCAGTAGAAATTCGTAGCATAGCTACAGGAAAGGAGTTTAAAGTGAATAGACACCGGTTGAAACCATATTATGAGAACTTTACTTCCGAAGTTGTGAACTTTGTGGATGCATTCTCGCTGGAGGAGTCTTAGTGAACAAGGAGTACGTCGGGCTGACGACTTTAAACCAAGCGCTAAGTGGGAGGCAACCCACCGGTTTTGTATCTTTACCCTTATCTTTTTATTTTTATGTATTTGCTTTTATCTTTATTTTCTTTGTTTTTGCATATCATTTGCGGAATTTCCCACCTTGAACTTTCTTTGGATGATTCAATTTTACATTGAGGACAATGTAAAGTTTAAGTGTGGGGGAGCATTTATATGTTTGTATAGTTTGTTTTAGTGTGTTTTATGCATTTTAAAAAAAAATCAGAAAAATAGAAAAACCAAGAAAAAAATTTGTGCTTTTTTGAACTCCGAAATCTAGAAACTTGTGCCTTTAGGATGACACCATTAGTGGATGGAACCATTTTGAATGCAGGAGTTGAGGAACCAATTAACTAAATGGGACGAACATAGCTCATAATCATAAATACCATGATAGTTGTTACCATATCTCGGAAGTTCACCATATCACATTCTATTTTTATTTTTCCATATTTATCTATTGTTCTCTAAGTGCTTTGGTGGGTCACTAAACATCGACGTGTTATTACTGCTAGGATGAAATAGAGTGATTGAGTTACTAAAAGAAAAAAAAATTGAAAAACAAGAAAGAAAAGAAAAAAAAAGAGACCGACCAATTAGACCAAAACGGAATAAAATGACACTTGGGAATAGCAGTATGTGTGAAACGTAGTCCCTGTCTCCATCGCCTAAACAAGCGTGGAATGCAGGATCCAAGGAAACTATCATGTACTTGCTGACAAGAATCATGCGCTTGGATCCAGTTTGATCCAATCATGTTGTCTAAAAAAAAAATGAAAAAAAAAATAATAAGAAAAAAAAAATTGAAAAAGAGAAAAAGAAAAAAAAAAGTATTATTTTGGTTGAATAAAGTCACTTCTGGTCCACTTGTATATGCCAGTGAGTTGATGTAGCATTCAAACCAAGTAGCTCAATCCTATAGGAATAGGTTCATCTTGGCAGTGACCTTCAGACAGATATGGGAAACATCGAACACTTGTGAACATTCGCCAACATCTACATCTATATCCATCTTCTTAATCTTTTCATTGTGATTGTGGTTTGTTAGTTTCCGAGTATTGTGTCTTGTTCGACTATCTAATTAAAGCCTTACTAATATATGAATTGAATTTGTGCAAGGTACCTCCTCCTGTAGTCATTTTGGATTCGTTCATTGATTTGTCACAAATAGATGGAGTTTGAAATATAGGTTTTGTAGGCAGACCTCTTGTAAACCTTCACGAGACTAAAACTCGTCCACTAGGGACACCTAGGGGTTTAAAGGCTTGTTATTTATGCTTAAAGTGACCGTAGCCTCGACGAGATGGAGTTGTATGTATTCTTTTAGAATTATTTTGTTTGATTTGCTCGAGGACTAGCAAAGTCTAAGTGTGGGGGAATTTGATAGGTGTGATAAACACCTAATTTTATATCTAGTATTTACGCTTTCTTTGCGAGTTTTCTTGTAAATTATGTATCTTATGTTTTGCTTTTTAATATTTAGGTACTTTGGAGTCACTTGGAATAAAAGAAGAAGAAACGGCGCAAAAATCTCATCTCATGTGCAAATTCTTTTGGAGGCAGATTATTTCTCACAATTTACTTTTATTTCTTCATCTATGTCTGAAAAGTATGTTCGGCTTTAGTGATGCTACTTTTATGTCTGAAAAGCACGACAACTTTAGTGATGATTCTCATTGAAGAGTAGAAGTGAATATGAGAGATAAGAGACGGTTGCTGTTAGCGGAGGAACTCGGAAGAAGGAGAAATCACGCGAATTGAGCAAAAAGGGCAAAGCAGTCAATGTACGAGCAGAGTTATGCTTGGAGTCGGCTAGGTTGTGTGAGAAATATTAGGCAGTAAGTTCTGCGAAACTGACATGCCATGGATGAACTAGGTGACCCTTATCCCAACAAATGGGGTGGCTAAATCCGGACCAAATCATTACCAATCCCTAAAAACAAGAGAAGTTATTTTCTCTTCTCAATCATTTCTTTTCGCCTAAAATTCAGAACCAAAAGAAGCCATGGCGGCTCTGTTAGTTTAATTAAGAATAAATTGAGACAAAGGGACTTAGGGTTTTGCTGTTGTTCACAAATTCAGAGAAGGAGAGATCGAGAGATGTTGTGTATAGTGCTGCTGAAGAACTGATGAAGGGGGTAATGTGAAGTAAATGAACTTTTAGTTTGAATCTGAGCAGTGTTGTGTGCTTACATTGTATATGAAGGAATTGATGATGTTGAGACAAATGGAACAAAACCAGAAGAGAGGGGTTATGGTGAATTCAAGATTTGGCTTCTGAAATGGATGTTAGGGTTCCTGAATTTGTGAATCAGAGAAGGAAGGTTGATTGAAGAGTTTGGATCTGAAATTGGGATTTTCTGTGTTCTTGAATTCATGGAAGCTGGGTAATTGTGGAGAAGATGAGGTTGATAATGGGTTCTGTTGCTGTTGATGAGTTTGGGGATTTGAACTCAGGGAAATTAAAAGGAGCAACTGTTGGTGGTGGCATTGAGATGCTGCTGAAATTGTGAATGCTGAACAATCTGCAGGAATGGAGAGATGTTCGGTAGTGAATTCGTGTTGAAGAATAGAAGGTGTTGCTGCTGTAGCTGAGAAATGAGAGTAGGCGACTGAGCTGGTGAATTACACGAGCAGCGATGTTTGCAATGGTTGTGACGGAACTGTATGAGAAGGGTTTGCAGGAGTACATGAAGGAGGATATGTTGCTGCCATTATGGACTGGACTCAGGGAGTTGAGTCTGCTGAGGCTAATGGCGTGCTGTTGATTTGTGCAACTGTGATGGAGAGGCCAGGCTTGTTATTGTTGCAGGAGCGTTAGTTGGAGCATGGCTTGATTATGGAGATGTTGGAGTGCAGAGAACATATGTTGCTGGGTGATGCACTGGTGGTGCATTAGTATTGAATTGGCTAGGCTGAACATCCATCAAGGCTGTGAGGTTCTGTTGCTAGTGCAGGACATGCGAAGTTGGTCAGATGGGTCGCTGCAGTGGCAGTGATTATGGAATATGATGCTATGTTGCAGTTGCGCAGTTGAGAAAAGGTGTGAAGGTGGAATTGCTTCTGGAGATACAGATTGCAGGTGCAGAGCTACAACAAATGGAGGTGATCGAGGCACTCGTGTTGCTGTTGGCTCGAACAAGAGCTGAACTTGCTTGCGGAATTTGGCAGAAAGGAGTTGCTGCAGTTGAATGGGTTTGAGGTTGATGTTAAGCGCCTAACGGAGATGCCGAGAGGAGTACTAAGGAAATGGGTTCGACAGTTGAGGTTTGGGTCGAGCTCTGGGTTATATCAACTGGAGTCTCAAGACTCAGGAATGGCAGTGAGATGATGTTATACGAGCAGGTATTATCAAGCAATAAAGCTAAATGGTTGAATGGATGTTGGCTTGTTGCTATGCAAGATTGAATGCCTGAGACAGTTTTGGAGCTGCAGAAACAGTGCGAAAACGGGGTGAAAATGGCGCGCCAGTGAGCATAGTTCCAGTAGCCGGATTTCAGAACTTGAAGCATGAATCGTAATATTTCAATGAATCGCGAGGGGGGTATGAGTCGGATGCAAGAATTGATGGCCGGAAGTATGAGCTACGCGTCACGCTTTTGGGTACGTTTTTGCAAGAATAAAAATTGGATTTAGATGGGTTTTGCAAATGTTTGAAATACATGAAAGCAAAGTTGAGCTACTGGAAGTGAAGAATTACTGGGTGACAGTTTCCAATGGTTCAAGTGATAGGAAAACATTTTCCGGTGACCGGATTTCGGCGCCGGCGACCGGATTCCGGTGATGATGTCAGCATTCCGGCGACCAGCTTTGGACCCGAAAATTCCATAGATATATTTTTGACACGTGGGCTTGGTGGACTAGTAGATGGACGTGGACTTGAAGATTTTGAATACTTTGACCTATTTTTGGAAAGCAAAGGGCTATAAAAAGAGAGTTTCTACAACAAAGAAAAAACGATTTTTATTCTATTCTTGGAGCTTTTGCAGAGAACAACTTCTAGGGTTTGCTTTCTTTTATGTTTCATCTTTTTCCTTTGAATATTTTGTTGATGAACTCCATGAATATGAGTAGCTAAATACATTAATTGGTTATGGGATAAAAAGTTGATTTCTTCAAGCATGATTATTTGATTCTATGAATTAGTTTTGTCTCAATTTTATTGTTTATGATTCATCGTTTATATTATCATATGATTTGAATGCTAGTTTGGTTGAGTCCGGAATCAATTGGATTTGTTTTCATCTCTATAGCTATATTAGGGTTTTCAATACGTAAAAGTTGTTTGTCCCTGATTTCTAGTAGCAACTTGTGGTTAATACTTGTAGTGATACATCTTTTTAATCGCATATGAATCATAACCTTTGTTAAAACGAATTAGTGCTTTTACACGTTTGTTTGCATCGATTAGTCTTATTTCATAGAACTTATTGCTCTTAGGGAGTTAAATCTAATTGTGCTTTTACACTTTAGGTTGCTTTTTAAGAAGATTTCACGATAGCATCTTTTAATGTTGTTTGTGATAAAATCAGGAAATAAATGAGATATTCTTGCGATCAAGATATCTTAGGACTTTTGATAATTGAGAGATTAAATACCAATTCTAATCATAGATGAATAATACATGTTTGTGAATGATACTATCCCTTAACCAATATCTTCTCCTTATTGATTATTCCAATTATTTACTTTGCTTTGTTTAATTTTATTACTTAGATAAAAACAAAAACACTCTTGGGTTATTTGGTTACATAAGAATCTGGAAATTGCATAACAACAATCGCCTCTCTGTGGATACGAACTCTTTCTTATCGAATACTATATTCATATTAGTTAAGTGAGGAAGTGAATTATTTTTGACGCATACGACACGCATCACCGACATACTCAAGAAAAAACTAGACGGTGATGGAGCGAGCTGGTGTGAACAATTGCATAATGTTTTGTGGGCCTACAGGACCGCCTGAAGGGAGGCTACAGGAATGACCCCCTTCGCTATGACTTATGGGACAGAAGCGATCATGCCTAGAGAAGCAATGATCCTAACAACCAAAACCGAGGCATGGTAGAAAAACCTCACCTTGGACATGATATTAGCCAAGTTAGACGATCTCGAAGAAAACCGAGAAATCGCTCTACAAAAAATGGAAAACTACCATCGGAGGCTGGACCGAGAATATAACAAACGAGTCCATACGAGACATTTCAATATAGGTGACAAAGTCTGGCATGAAATCCCACCATATCAGCGCGAATCAGGAAAATTTGCTCCAATTTTGGAAGGGCCACTAACGGTCATTCCAAAAGCAGGCAACTGAGCTTACAGGTTGCTCAAGACCGATGTGGAAGAGCTAGAGCACCCCTGGAATATCAAGTACCTTAATCCATACAATACTTGAATGACTCAGGATAAAACACTCGCCGAGCCATACGATGGCGAGGGATGATACCTCGGGAAGGAAGACTGTCCCTCCGAGAGGTCTAGCTACTCAATCTCGAGAAAATATTATCATTTAATGTATCATGACAAAGCACTAGGATTAGAATCCTCACGTAATAGGTCGTGATACCTTACTAAAATGTACTAAGGGTCCACAATCCTCTTTTGAAAATAATAAAATTAGACTTTTTGCATGATCATTTTACTCTCTTTGTATTTTTGTACTAAGCTATTTCTAGATTTTTTACTCTTTTGTCTACTTCATGTTTCATTTATTTTTGTTTTCATTTTTTTCATATTTGCATATAGCTCCACTCATTTCAATATCCAAAAAGCCCATCAAGATTATGGCATGGTGCTAGCCACACCTTCCATTTTACAACGAATGATGCGGGAAAATACCTAAGTTGCCCAACATGGACATAGACCTAAGGCAATGCCATCTTGCCAAATGAAGCATGATGACGCGGGGGACACCCTAAGATACCTAATACGGATACATACCTAGGGTAATTCCATCACGATACAGAAATCGGATGATGTCCTGCCATAACATGAGATGCTCAGAATCAAGGTACTAACCTTTGGCTAAGGGAAGAATCACTTGACCGAGGTATAGCCCTCCAAACGATGGTTGACAAACAGATGGCTCACACAACGAACCACATAACCAGGGGCAAGTGTAACCTAAACAGGACACGATTAAATCAAACCAACACAGAGGGGGAAAAAATGGAAAATAACCATATTTAATGTCCATCACGGTAAGCGATGACTTAGTCATTTAAGGAACTGATCACTCTGAGGCTCTGTCACCACGGTTGGACAAACAAAATACATTTATAATCCCAAGTTGCCTCTACAATAAAAACCTCAAGGGCACATAACATATCAAATAAACATCCCAGTGAATGAGAAATCTCTCTACACACCCCATTAACCTCGGACCCAACACGAGGATATCCTACAGTACCAAAATCGGAGGAACACCCCACCGCCATACTCTACCAGGAACATTTCCGCCAATCCTCACCCTCGAAGAATAATAGGAGCAGTGTTCCTTTACCAGCTCAGGCCGGAGCAGCCATAAGATGATGACCGCACCATCCAAGATACCATGCAACGATTTTCCTGACGTATCCGATACTAAGGAATAAAACAGGGGCAAGCCATATATATACGATTAGAAGACGAAAATGGTGTTTTATACCTTAGCATCCTCAGCAGCTCGGATGATACATGCCCATCATTTGAGAAGAGAAGGACAGGTTGCACAAACAAAAACTGTCAAGTACAAACCTATGTAACAAGCACAATACGTTCTAAAGGCCAAGCACACGAAGAAACACTTTACAAAAGTGTTTCCAAGCTTGCTCGTAAGAAAAAGTATAATAAAAAATACGAAGTCTTCTAACAGAAAGAACAATACACTAGCAGACAGATCAAGTCCTCTGAAAAACCGACGGGGTAAGAATAAGATGAGGAAAAACGAGTCTCCCCGAGGAAACATCGGTGATGATCTAGAAATCAGATCAAGAAATAACAAAACAAAAAGCAAATGAGAGGACATACTATCATGATTAAGGAAACATGAAACTCTTCGACAAGAAGGACGAGAAGGGGCATACTCACCAAGCATAAAAAAATCTCTCTCAAAAAATCCTCGGGAGGAAAAGGAAAAGGAAATAAAATCCAAATCCCTTACCACAAGAAGATTTATACAAAGATGAAGTCCTCGAAAAAATAGCCAACAATTATCCAAAGGAATCAGGACACGATAAACAACGACGACCACAAGGAGAAACGGGTCTTCATTAACCAAGGGATAATCAACTGACGCCTCAAGACCAGACGGATAAAAAAGCGCATTAAAACACAGACGTGGCGAAAAGGAAGGGACGGTTATGAAGTTTTTTTCCCATCATTCCCTTGGCATGTTGCAAAGAAAAGGAGCAAAATGTGAGGGTAAAATACACGATGGCCACATGTCAACATCTCAAGGGATGATTTCATGATGAGATGATAAGGTAGGAGCACCGAATCATTCTCCATAAAGCTGATTTCGCCTGAATCGAAACTCCATCCACCAACATCACATGAACAATGTGTGTGAAGGAGTGGTCTAATCGATTCGGTCGGTCAAGTCTAAAAAGCAACACTGCATTTAATGAAGGATCAGAAGAAGTGAGAGCGAGTCTATGTCACAACAGAGAAATCGGACGACCTATACTATAACTCGTAGATGAAGCATCACGAGGACCTTCGAATGAGAGCTTCACGATGACGAACATAGCGAGATGACTCGGAGGCAAACCCGGCATACCATCACGAGAAATAATATATAACCAATCTGAAGCAGGGAATACGACGCACGACGACTCCAAGAGCTCGACGAGACCTGACCTTCACGAGTTTCATTTGTTTATAAATACCAACCCATGTAGCAGGAGATTGGAAAATTAGCTAATGTATTATTAGATGGTCTTTCTACAGAGAATACCCGAGAGAGATTTAGACAGAGAAATAGTGAGAGATCTAAGTGAGATTTGTAGCTCTTTCAAGGGTAAGACCTTATAATCAATAAAGAAACTATCTTCTTTCCCGTGGACGTAGGTCTTCATGGCCGAACCAAGTTATATGCTTGTGTCAATCTTTACTTTCATGCTATTTACATCTTGTTTATCTTTGAATCTTGTATGTAGAGTAAGTTTTAGTCTTTATTTTCATGTGGATGTAGTCATCATAAAATATGCAACTACAATCTTAACACTTCTAGATCAATTGATAATCAAATGAATCTTATTGTGTTACTCATAGAGTTGTTCAATTGTTTATATTCTCATAGAAGTATACAAGACACAATTGAAGCAAAATTCGATTGATTCAAAAGAATCAGTTCATGAACATTTTAGCCATGGTCTGCAAAGATTGCATTCCTTAATTTATAAATGGATTTGTTCATGAGTATGAAATCATACTTAACCGATTTAAAAACTTGAACCACTTAAGTTTGCAAACGGGTACGCGAACTTAAGTTCCGGACATTAGTCACAAGCCGACAGTTTGCAAATGGGTACGCAAAATTTATCTCCGGACCGAACTCAATTGAAACCGTTTTCGAGTGGGTACGTAAACTTGGTTCCTGGACTTCAACAGTTAAATCAATTTACGAATGGGTATGCAAACTTAAGTACCCTGACTTAACAGTCGAATAAGTTTGCGAACAAGTATGCAAACTTCCGATCCTGAATTCCGTTAAAACAGTTCGTACACTAAGTACACAAACCGTAATGTATCCAGACATGAGTTTTATCTCTTAAATCTCATTTCAATCATTGAAACATTCTTAGAAGACGAAAATAGCTGTCTCACACAAACTATTAGCTTATAAGCAATTTTATAGTGAGTGAATGATCAATAAGAAATATTCTGAGTCTACATCAAATGACTGTCTCACACAAATCATGTAAGATGTTACCAGGTGAGTTTTTCATGATCATCTTTTGACTTTCGTCAAGATTAATAATGAACGTAGTTAAAGCAAAAATCTTTCCAAAGCATATTTCGAGAAAGATATAAGAGAGTTAAACTCAACTCGAAATATCAAATGTGTATAATGTAAAGTCTATATAGCTATACGACTTTGTCTCAATAATAGATAGAATAGAATAGAGTTTTGAGTGATAGATGAGTTCAAGCCTCCATATACCTTTTGTTGATGAAGTTCCACAAGCTCCCCTTAGTAGTTATTCGTCTTCAATTGATGAACATCGTGAAGTCTAAAGCTCAACTACACAATTTATCCTAATCCGAGACATAGCTATAAGTATACTAGAAATCAAGTCTTATAGTTTTGACAACTAAACTTGACAAACAAGCTTGACATAGCAATGCTTGCGAGTTCGACCGAGTAGTGCTCTAACACTTCTCAATTCTTAAATCATATGTTGACGCTGAATACACAAGTCAGATGCACGTGTAACTCTCATTTACACTAGATAGATGCCTATGTAACTTTCAATTACACTAAATAGATGCGTGTGTAACTTCTAGTTACACATGCTAAGAAATTATTGTAAATGAATATTAAAGTAATACATGTATTTTTTTTTGTATGTTTTCTTTTTGATATCTATTTCTTTGATATGTAACTTCTCATTACACATGCCATATGGATGTGTAACTTCTGGATACACATGTCATATGCATGTGTAACTTATGCGTACACATTTCGTACACATCTGTAACCGTTTCATGCCATACCCATGTGTAAATGTTTCATGCCATATGGATGTGTCATCAAAAGTTACACATGCACATAATTTCTGATTACATATTCATATGTTGTTGGTGGGAGGCGGCGGTCGGTGTTGGTGATCGGTGGTGGTAGTCGTCGTTGATGATGATTGGCGGTGGTGGCAGTGGTGGTGGTTGCTGGTGGTGGTTGTGGGCAGTGGTTAGTAGTGGTGGTCATAGGAGGTGGTGGCGGTTGTCAGAGGTGGTGGCGGTCGGTGGTAAATATGGGTGTAACATCATGTTTACTAGTATATTTTAATAATATTACGCTTAAATTTAAATTTTATTTAATTATGGGCTTGATAATATACATAAGGATCTTTTAAGAATTTGGGGTCTAGATTTAAAATTCTTTTGGCAGACTTTCACTCTACTTTGGCAGACTCTCACCGCTCCCTAGATGTCTTTCCCACTGCATCACAGATTGGTCTCAGGTTCAAACCTCTACAACTATCCTGTTTATCACCCACAATTCTAGACGAAACCTAATACTCCCTCCATCCCAAATTAATTAAGTTATTTGTAGTTTGCACAATTATTGAGGCAAAGAAAAAAAAGAAGTATGTTTAATTATTTTTTTACAATTATACCCTTATGGATAATAACTAGTGAAACTTAGAAATGATTTATCTTTTGAAGTATACCACGGTTTTTCGTAAACTTTATACTGTTGAAAAGCATTTTAAAACACCTACGTAACGAATATAAACATGGCTATCAAATAATACATATTTCTTATAGTAACAATAATCAATTAAAAAGGTAGTTTTAGAAATATCCCTTGGAAGAAAAACCAACACTTGAACAGGAGAGAGAAACCGAGAGCGATAAGGAGAAAGAAGAAAACCAAACCCTAGAAATCTGTTTCTCATTGATTCTCTCTCATTTCTTGTCCAAATCTCATGATTTTTCTTGATTTAGATTCCTATTCTTCTGGATTTATAGTATGAGGTATTCTTTCTGATCTGTGATTCGGAAATTGTCCCTTTTGCTATGGATTCAGGGGTTTCTTTGGGGTTAAAGGATTTTTCCCCTTTGAAATCAAATCCTTCATCTGCTTTGGATGGAGGAAATTCTGATGGTAGGGACTCTGTAATTGGAGAAAGTGAAAGGGATCGGTTGTTGGGGGAGATTTTCTTCCAGCAATTTCTTCAAACGGTGCTGCTTCAACTGGGGTTTCAAATGGGGTTACACCTGAAACCTTTGAGTTTGCAGAATGGAAATCTGTGCTCACTAGTGAGAAGGTTGTCTGTGAAGATGCCTCTACAAGCAAATTATTCTTCCACAAACCAAATATAATTGAAGGTAAGAAAATTTTCGTGTCTGCTACTGATTTTTCAAAAGAAATTAGGAAATGTGAATCTTTTCTTGTTGGCTATTTTGTGGGTAGTAGAGTTTACTTTCCTAAAGTTGAGATTGCTATGGAAAAAATTGGAAACTCAAAGGGGAATTTCGTGTGACTATGAACGGTGATAATGTTTACATTTTTGAATTTGACCTTGAAGAAGATAAACTTGCTGCCATGGAGCTTGGGTCAGTGTTCATTTCAAATAAACTGTTTTTGATCAAACCATGGAACTTATTTGTGGAACAATCAGTGCAAGGGATGAAGACTGTCCCAATTTGGCTAAACTTGAAGAACATCCCTATCCATTTATGAAATGTCAAAGGAATGAGTAAGATATCTAGCTATTTGGGGGTTCCTTTATTCGCTGACAAGCACACGATAGCTAGAACTAGGATAACCTTTGCTAGGGTTTGTGTAGAAATAAAGGTAAATTTCGACTATCCAGATTGTATTCCAATATCTTTTGATGGAGTTGAGTTTCAAGTTTCTGTGGAGTACTCTTGGAAGCTACTATTACGGTGCTGCAAGTGATGCATAATTATGACGCGTTACAGAGTTGCATGCCAAGTCAGAGTTCCGCCGTAATGGCGCATTGCGAAGACATAATAGCGGTATACTGTATAGACCGTTAAGTGTCGAGAATGACATGACCTTGCAGGTCCAATGAAGCAAAAAGGTAGCGCTACACTGTAAAGACATTTGGCTAAGGAATGAAGCTTATTAACCGACACAATAAGGCTTCATTAAGGAGAAGGCAAGACGAAGCCAAAGTGACAGATGCAACATGCAATGTTGGCATTAAGGCATATCCGTGGAATTGAGTTGGCCCAAACTCAAGGATGATGCAAGAGTGTACAATAGATCAAGAGTAGGTCTATGGCATTAGTTCAAGGTTGGCCAAAGCTTGAACAATGCAAACAAGTTAGTAATGCAAGAGTTGCATTGCTGTTGTCAAGCTAATTGGCGAAGTGAAGTATACGTGACGCATGAGTAACTAGAGTGAGCTTAAGGAGTTGGCCTCGACAATTAAATCCTGAAGAGTGTCCGTGCATTAGGTTAGAGTAATAACAATACAGGGCCAAGAGGGTTGTACGTTGGTGCAAGGAATAATCCAGTAGGCCAAGACAAGTGGCGCATTAAGGCTCAAGTGACGGTTACAAGTTGGTTATGAACTTCACAAGCATGCCAATGACATGTGATGAAATAGAACAGTTATAAAGGAGTTTATAATCGTGGGAGAAGAGTTCTAACCGCAATAGAACAGGTGTTGAACGATTGGCGCAAGTTGGGAGAGAACTGGTCAGTTAACACAGTTATTGGCGGTTAACAGAACTGCTTTATGGGACAGATGGCTGTCCCATGCGTGTATAACGGTTATGCACGGTTTGGACAAGAAAAGATACTGTATAAATAGTCCTAAGGCATGGGAAATTCGGTATCTAGCATGTGTGAGAGTTATCCTAACATATGTGAGAGTTAGAATCATGTTAGGAGAGTTTTTGTAAGACTTAGACTTGGTTCAAGGAGTGAACAAGTCTGTTTAAGTCCCCAAGTGGGCAAGTTTTGTATTTTTTTCCCTTTGATGCAATAAAAAAAGTTGGTTGTGTCATGTTCTAAGTGTTCTTGGTTGGATGATTGTTGTTGGTAAAGTATGGCATGAATTGAGTGCATTATGGGGTACATTTGATGAGTTTAGAGAAGTGAAAGAAGGCTATAAAGACTTCCGTTGTTAACCTGGAGTGTTGGATATTTGCAAAGGTGCAAACTTATAAGGCTGAAGTGCAAGTGGGTGAAGCTTTATTCACAGAACCATTGTGCTGCCGGGTTACACTTTCGCAGAAAATTCCTAGGGCGTTTGAAGGTGTGACAATTCGGGTATCAGAGCTGTGTTTGGTACACAGTTCGAGTGCATTTGTTGGATAATAAACTAGTGATTCTTTCCCTCTAAAGTTATTTTCCTGTGAGAAAGTAAGTGGCGCATTATTTTCAGAATATTGCATTAGAAATGAGTTCTAATGGCATGATGATCGACGAAGAACTCCTGGGTACGTTTGATCAGCTTGAGGAGTATGGCAGTAATCTTGATGATTTTGTCATATACATGGGATGTGATGGCCTTGAGAATCCTCTTGTTTCTGAATATAATGGCAAGCTAGACCTACTTGAAGGAAGGACATCATATTGGTTTAAAGAATTTGACAAAAGGGTAGGTGCAGTCGAGCACAAGGTGTCTGATGCAACCTTGTTGAATTGTGAAACCAATGCTGAAGTGACTGAATTGAAGGAGCAATTCAGTGACATAAAGACCATACTAACAAGCCATGTGAAGCAAATGTCTGAGAAAGTGGCAAGCATTCGCGGGTTAATCAGTAACGACATGTTTGTAGGGGCAAACATGCATGGAGAAAGCTCAAATCGAGTCTTCAAGCCAAGAATTTACGTTGGTTCCATAAATGCTAGAGAAATTGAGAATTTCTTGTATGATGTTGAGGCATACTTTGAGGCGAATGGAACTATGGAAGAACAAAAAGTAACTTTCGCAGGCAATTACCTTGGTGGTGATGCAAAGGTTTGGTGGAGAACTATGCTGCAAGAAGATGAAGCGGATGGTTATGCCAATCCTATGTCATGGGATGACATGAAAGATGGACTGAGATGTCAGTTCTGGCCGAGAAATGGTGCTTGGTATGCAAGAAAATTTTTATGTAGGCTGAAAATGACGAGTACACCACATGCCTATGCTGAAAACTTCCTTGCATTGGTGCAAGAAGTACGTGGCATGAGTGAAGAAGATCAGATGTTCCAATTTCTGGCTGGCGCAAGTTCAAGTGTGATTGCTGAACTTAAGAAGCACAAAATCCAGAGTATCCAGATGGCTATTCCAGCGGTAAGAGGGCTTACTAGTTGCACAACGACTGAAGATGTGCAAAGCTGTGAAGGTGAAGCCAAAAGGAAGGAGAAATATGTAGGCAGTAAGCGCAATCATGAGCCGAATGAAGATGAATTATTCCCTTCATCTCGGAAGTATGGGGGATGTTTCATTTGAAAAGGTTTGCATTTCGCTAGAAGTTGTCCACTCAAAGCACAACTTAATGTATCAGTTGGGAATGACTATGGGGGTCATTCCAGCAAGACTCGTGAAGGCCGAAGTGAAGGTTCAAGGAAGAGACCACGCAGCGAAGTCGTTGCTCACTTCGACAAAGTTAGAAACTAAGCTAAGAACAAGAGTAAGTGTTGCTGTCTCCATTGGCGACACTTTGATGCCAGAACAAAAAGTGTTCATGGCCTTGTTCTATGTAGCTTTAGTTGTTGGTTGATGCAAACTCTGTGTGTAGAGTTTGGTTGTACAGACTGTTTGAGTCTTCAAGTTTGTATATACTTTGCTTTGGTGTAAGCAAGTTGCTTTGTTAATGAAGTTTTAGCTTTCCAAAAGAGATCAGTTGATGATCAATCATGTAATGGTACATGGTCCTGTTATGTAAGAGCAGTAATGAATGAGGGTGTTTTCGTTTATAAAGTCTTGCCTCTTTATTTACGATGTAAATCTAGTTCATGGGGAGATTCTGCAAGTAGCATACTTATCCTAACGTATGCAATATCAAGACAAGTTGAAATCTAATAAGCAAAGCATAGGACAGGGGTCCTAGTTGACATAGAAATGATGTTGCTGTTTGGGGATTGCAAAATGGCACGACGGCAGATAGGAAGCGACAGTGCAAGCAATGCAGCAAGTAAGAAATTATTTTACCAACAAGCATGAGTTGGGTAGAACTCATGGCCTTAGAGAAAGACACACACACTTTCCAGGCAATTAGCAATGCAGTTCAAAGAAGTATTTGGAGACATATTGGCTTTGAAGGCATAGCATATGGACAGCTAAATGGTTGGCTAATGATATGTCCAAAGAGATAGTTAGTCACAGTTTTAAATGGGTTGTGCAACTCAATAGTTTTGTTGCATGGAAGTTAAGCAAACAAAACTCACCATTCCAGTTCGGGTATGCAAAATGGCATAAGTATAGAGTTTATACTTGGTGGCCACATTCATAGAAATGAGTTCTTGAATGTTATTTGCATTAATCAGAGTTTGGTGAGGCATGAAGTGTTGAATTTGGGTGTCTAATGCAAAGAGAACCCATATTCACTTTGTGACGTGCTTAACGAGGAGCGTGAAGAACAACAGTTCAACGGCGGGTCGTCGACAAAATTGATTGAAAATGAAGCCAAGTCGTTTATAAGTCCTTGTCACGTTGAGTGAGATGCAAGAGGCAAAGTTGGAAAGCGATGGCAATGATCATGATGATAAAATTGAGAAGAATCACTCAGTGCGTACACTTAGGCGCAAATGATTCATGCGAAATTCAAGTACAATTCATGGAATTGGCAAGAAGGATTTCGAAATTGCATTTGGGTGTTAATATACGGTTGTAGTGGGAGTTGTAACGTATGGGCAACGTGAAAAAAACAGTACAAGTCAGTAGGATCAATAGCAAAGCAGTAAAGCTAAGTGGTGGCATGTGGTACTAGGCATAAAGTTTTGGCAGGAAGGAATGCTAAATAAGTTTGTTGAATTCTGAGTGGCTCAGAAGTGTATAAGGCCGAAGAACAAGTATGTTGAGTATACTTGGTTGCATTCAACGAGGGAGTTGAACGGATTAGGTGGGGGAGGTCTATTACGGTGCTGCAAGTGACGTATAATGATGACGCGTTACAGAGTTGCAGGCCAAGTCAGAGTTCCGCCGTAATGGCGCATTGCGAAGCCATAATAGCGGTATACTGTATAGACCGTTAAGTGTCGAGAATGACATGACCCTGCAGGGCCAGTGAAGCAAAAAGGTAGCGCTACACTGTAAAGACATTTGTCTAAGGAATGAAGCTTATTGACCGACACAATAAGGATTCATTGAGGAGAAGGCAAGACGAAGCCAAAGTGACAGATGCAACATGCGATGTTGGCATTAAGGCATATCCGTGGAATTGAGTTGGCCCAAACTTAAGGATGATGCAAGAGTGTACAATAGATCAAGAGTAGGTCTATGGCGTTATTTCAAGGTTGGCCAAATCTTGAACAATGCAAACAAGTTAGTAATGCAAGAGTTGCATTACTGTTGTCAAGCTAATTGGCGAAGTGAAGTATACGTGACGTATGAGTAACTAGAGTGAGCTTAAGGAGTTGGAATCGACAAGTAAAGCCTGAAGAGTGTCCGTGCATTAGCTTAGAGTAATAAAAATGCAGGGCCAAGAGGGTTGTACGTTTGTGCAAGGAAGAATCCAGTAGGCCAAGACAAGTGGCGCAATAAGGCTCAAGTGACGGTTACAAGTTGGTTATGAACTTCACACGCATTCGAATGACGCGTGATGAAATAGAACGGTTATAAAGGAGTTTATAATCGTGGGAGAAGAGTTCTAACCGCAATAAAACAAGTGTTGGACGATTGGCGCAAGTTGGGAGAGAACTAGTCAGTTAGCACAGTTATTGGCGGTTAACAGAACTGCTTTATGGGACAGATGGCTGCCCCATGCGTGTATAACGGTTATGCACGGTTTGTCCAAGAAAAGCTACTATATAAATAGTCCTAAGGCATGGGAAATTAGGTATCTAGCCTGTGTGAGAGTTAGCCTAACATATGTGAGAGTTAGACTCATGTTAGGAGAGTTTTTGTAAGACTTAGACTTGGTTCAAGGAGTGAACAAGTCTGTTTAAGTCCCCAAGTGGGCAAGTTTTGTATTTTTTCCCTTTAATGCAATAAAAAGAGTTGATTGTGTCATGTTCTAAGTGTTCTTGGTTGGTTGATTGTTGTTGGTAAAGTATGGCATGAATTGAGTGCATTATGGGGTGCATTTGATGAGTTTAGAGAAGTGAAAGAAGCCTATAAAGACTTCCACTGTTAAACTGAAGTGTTGGCTATTTACAAAGGTGCAAAATTATAAGGCTGAAGTGCAAGTGGGTGAAGCTTTATTCACAAAACCATTGTGCTGCCGGGTTACACTTTCGCAAAAAATTCCTAGGGAGTTTGAAGGTGTGACGGCTACCAAGATGTGATGTTTTCTCTTCCTTTGGTCACTCTAGGGGCTCTTGCCCAACATCAAGCAAAATTAAGAAGAAAAATTGGTCTCCAAGAGTGAAAAAGAGTGCAGGGAATGATGCTGCAAAGATTATATAAGTGGAGGATGTTGCCGCGAATATTACACAGGTAGAGCATGAGAGTGCAGTTATTGGGCAAGGGGATGATGCTCTTAGATTAAACGGGAGTGGGAATATAGGCAATGAAGAAGCCAATGAGTCCTCTTTGTTTGCTTTGTGAGAATGAGTTGAGTGGGGGTGCTACTATGAAAGTATCCTCTTATGCCGTTGATCCCTGTGCAGAGATGTATGTGAATGGTGAGAGGGCATCTGAACAAGAAAAGGTTCTTGGTGAGTGGGAAACTTATAAAAGAAAGAAAGGCACCAGCAAAAAAAATAAATGAGAAGCACTTACATATCCCTACAATGAACCATTATGCTACTACTGAAAATGGTCAACCGGTTGTGGAAGGTGGAAGCACCTCATCTGCTGATCCCTCCATTCCCCGTGGTTTTGAATCCCATAACAGGTTTGATGGTTTCGAAGAAGAAGAAGAAGAAGGGGATGTAGCTACTTCCCAAATAGTTTTGGAAGTGTTTGTAGGTGAAAATGGTTTCTGCTGATTTCGATAATTGCGAGTGTGCAGGTGAGAAACAATTTAAACCCTAAACAATATACTACAAGGAAGTACTTTAGATTCGAGAGATCAATCTGTACAAGTCCACCCTAAACCAAGAAATGGCCGTTCCAGACTTGCTTCGGTCACAAAGTGGAGGAGAATGGGTTGATTTTGGGAAGGGAAGCAAAGAAAGTGGTGAGACCAAAATAGTTGATTCTGGAAAAGTAGTTAGGTTACTACAACTTGTTATCATAAAAGTGAGAGAGCTAACAAGGTGAGCTAGCAAGTAAGTATTTATGAGTGTTGTATCTCACGTATGAACTTGTTGTTCAATGGAAATAGGTGATACCTATTTATACAAGTCAAAGTAAAAATGTACCCTGGTCTCATTAAGGAGTGGGGAAGTAAATGGGAGGAGGTGGTAACCGTATGCATGGAATTGATGTTCCATAAAGTGGTTAACGCATGAAACTGGTTTTCATGAAACTGCTAACGTTATGGAATTGATGTCCCATAAAATTGTTAACGCATGTGCTTTATGTCCCATGAACGTTTCATACATAACTTCCCGTATTTACTAACCGCCTCACCCTTATGACACTTCCTTATGACGGGCGTAGTATACGCCGCATGCTGTAAACCACTAAACCAGTACCCAAAGAAGATCCCTCAGTTTGTGTTGATGTCTCGAATATTTTTGGAAAACATGTAGCATGTTGTTGTGGCTTGGAAATTCAAGCTCGGGAAACTTGCTAGCCTGGTGACCTTCGACGGTCGAGATTTTGCATCTTGAGAGGAAGGAAGGGCAACCGTTGATCGTTGCACGCCTTCGTTTTGGTAGCCGCGTAGTGAGGGCCAACGTGGTGGCGCGGCTAGGTTGGCATGCCGTTGGCATGGCATGGTTTGGCGTGGCCAAACTTAGGTTTTCGGTCCAAAGGTTACCATGTGTCATCTGGTAACCTTGGATGGCTAGGATTTTCTCTTGGGATTGAAGGGGGACCATTGATTGTTGCATGCCTTCATTTTGGTGGCCGCGTAGGGAAGGCCAACAGGTGGCGCGGCTAGGTTGGCATGCTGTTGGCATGGCATGGTTTGGCGTGGCCAAACTTAGGTTTTGGGGCCAAAGGTTACCATGTGTCGCCTGGTAACCTTGGATGGCTAGGATTTGTTCCTGGGATTGAAGGGAAATCGTTGATTGTTGCACGCCTTCGTTTTGGTGGCCGCGTAGGGAAGGCCAACAGGGTGGCGCGGCTAGGGTGTGGTTAGGCTTGGAATGTGGGGCCAATGGTTTGCCTTGGGGGTGGCTAGCTTTGGCTAGGTGTGATTTTGGTTTGGCATGTGGGGCCAAGGGTTTTCCATGGGCGTATGGTGTGGCTAGGGCCAAGGCAAGAGCGTTTGGCTTGGCATGATGTGACTAGCATGGCTAGGGCCAAGGAAAAGTATGTTTGGCATGGCGCGGCTAGCTTGGCTTGGCATGTGGGGCCAAGGGTTTGCCATGGGCGCATGGCGTGGCTAGGGCCAAGAAAAGAGCGTTTGGCTTGGCATGGTGTGACTAGCATAGCTAGGGCCAAGGAAGAGTGTGTTTGGCATGGCGTGACTAGCTTGGGCTAGGTGTGTGACCAAGCTAGGGTTTTGGGCAAAGGTCGTTTGGTAACCTTCGACGGCCAGGATTTTCTTCTGGGATTGAAGGGCAACCGTTGATTGTTGCATGCCTTCGTTTTGATAGCCGAGTAGTGAAGGCCAGTATGGTGGCGCGGCATGGGGCCATGGCAAGGTGCGTTTGGCATGGCGCGGTAGGTGTGGCTGGCATGATTTTCCATTGGCACGGAGGTGCGTCTAGCATGGTTGTCATGCTTTAGTGCGGTTGGTGTGGCTGCCATGATTTTCCATTGCACAGAGGTGCGGATAGCATGGTTGGCATGCTTTGGTGTGGTCGTTGTGGCTGGAATGATTTGCCATTGGCACAGAGGTGCGTCTAGCATGGTTGGCATGCTTTGGCGCGGTCGGTGTGGCTAGCATGATTTTCCATTGGCACAGTGGTACGGCTAGCATGGTCGGCATGCTTTGGCGCGGTCGGTGTGGCTGGCATGATTTTCCATTGGCACAGAGGTGCGTCTAGCCTGGTTGGCATGCTTTGGCGCGGTCGGTGTGGCTGGCATGATTTTCCATTGGCATAGAGGTGCGGCTAGCATGGTCGGCATGCTTTGGCGCGGTCGGTGTGGCTGGCATGATTTTCCATTGGCACGGAGGTGCGGCTAGCATGTTCGGCATGCTTTGGCGCGATCGGTGTGGCTGACATGATTTTCCATTGGCACAGAGGTGAGGCTAGCATGGTTGGCATGCTTTGTCACGGTCGGTGTGGCTGGCATTATTTGCCATTGGCACACGTGTGAATTAGGGTTTGTCTTGTCGTAACCCTAATTTGAAAAAGATACCCCGGTAATTATTTAGAGACACATTAAAGGTTTCAGTAAATGTGCCTAGTAAATGCTTGTTACTTTAAATGTCGTGTGACATCACTGTCTGCTAGGGTTTAGTGTTTTACGATTTTAACCCTAAGCTAAAAACACCATCAACATTAAGTCCCCTGCTTAGCTCGGAACATGTGCATTATTGCGAGGTAAGCATATGATGGTGACAAACAAGGACGGAATCGAGGTGTAAATCCTTGCAAAGATGGTCAGGAGAATCCGACTAACCTTTTTGAGTGGTAAAGAGAGTTTTGGCTTTCCGCGTTGGCGGCCCTGCGAAAGTTGTACTAGGAATGAAAATCGTGGAGTGGTGAGATGAAAGTTACCGGCTTGGTCTGGTCGTACATCTCCAAGGCAAAGGGGGTGCGATCTTGGAAGGCGATGCCAGTGGACGGCTTGGCTCGAGGTGGCGTGGTCTTGGTAAGGCAAACGCGCATGGACGATAGGGTCGCGACAGTGGAGCAGGCGGCTTGGCATAGTGTGGCCTTGGCAAGACGAGATGTACACGGATGGCTAGCCGTGGTGGGGCCGCGGCAATGGAGCGAATGGCTTGGAAAGGGGGGCCAAGGCAATGGCATGTTGGGACGTTCAAGCGTGGCTAGGCGTGGTGGGTCCACGGTGATGGAGTGAGTGGCTTGGGGGGGGGGATGGAATGGTGGGATGTGCAAGGGAGGCTAGGCGTGATGGGGCCGCGGTGATAGAGCGAGGGCTTGGCTGGGGCCGTGGCAATGTATGTCATACATGGGTGGTGGGGCCGCAGTATGGAATGAGTGGTCTTAGACGTGGAAATTGGTCTTTGCGGGACCGATTTCATCTTTTCCTTTCTTGGCTCAAAATTGGAGATCCTCTCCTTGTTCAAACTCCTAAGTATCACACCTATAAAAGGATTTCCGGCCTCTCCCTTTGATTCACGTCTTCATTATTCTTTTTCTTTTTTTGGTTCGCTTGGTAACGGTGAAGCGGACGAGTGGATTAGGTACGTCTTCCAATACTTCTTCTTTGTCTTGCTTCCCTTTTGTTTTCATATGTTGGTGAAAACCCTAGTTGTAGGCGTGCCTTTTTATGACCTTGTAGAACATGTTGGTGTGAATCCTAGCCACAGGTATGTCTTGCACGCGCTCATAGTAGTACTTAGGCATGAATACCATAGTAATGTTGACCGCCTCAATTTGTTGTGTAAGGTAAGCACGCGATAGTAATTTGCCATCCCTTTCCCCCGAAAACCTAGTTTTTAGGGTTTACTCCTTGTTTTGGTGTGGCCATGGGCATGGTTCCCCTATTGGGTCACTCCTCCTCGGTTAGACAAGAATTCTATGTCGCATGGTACGTCCTTGAAACAAACTGGCTTACGTCTTGGGTGAAAATAATTTTAGTGCGCTTTCCGTAATAATCTCTCTTCGTATTATTCCGTTATAGTTGCTTGGAGAGCGGAAGTACTGTGAGAGAATCTTTATTATGACGTCGCTTGAGAAAAATTCTTCCATACCGAAGGATGTTGGTAACTCCAATCCAAACGTGGCTGATGAATTCTTCACGATAGTGTCTGCCAGGAGAAGTCCACTTAAGCATGTGCCACTGCTTCTGACCGGTTCGGAGAGTGAGGGAGGGGACTGGTCGGTTCCTCCCGGAAATTTAATACGGGTTTGCCTTCAGAGGAAATAGTATTCCGCCTCTCTTATTGATTTCAAAATCCCAGTGAGTCCACTGCGTTCATTTGATAAATGGGTGCACTTTATGATAAGTCAAGAGTGTGTAAGAGCTAATTTTACCAAGGAGCAAATCATTGATGATATTGCAGCCTCTGCATCACTTCAAATTAGGAAAGACATCCAGAGCTTGTTTGCTTTCATCTCCAGGTGGTGTACAAATACATGGCCATATGTAGGTGGGGAGAACTGACCATATCCTTAGAAAGTGTGGCTATCCTGATAAATCTTCCCATGACAGGAAACCTTAACACCAAGCTGTCTGATGATGAGGAAAAAATGCGTACCTCCCTGGTTGCGAACTCGAAAGGGTTTGTCCGAAAGGAGAACGAGACGAAGTGTTTCTATGCCTGGTGGATGTCTCAATGGTCTCCCGATGAGCTGGCACTGGATCATAAGAATAGTACACTCCACGTCACGTCATTCTTGGCTCTCTAGTTATCCTAGGATATTTTCGATGATGGCTCTGGTAAGAAGGAGATAAGGCTGGAACTCATCAATTTTTCTATAAGATTGGCGAAAGGAGTCGTTCTCCCCATTGGCGGCTTGTTTATCGGTTCTCTGTACACACACTTGGATCATTTGGCTATGGACATGCGTGTTTCAAATGGTTACATGAAAGTGGATTCGTATGTTCATGTTGCTTTTTTCCAAGCGTGGCTATGGGACCATTTTGAAAGATATGCTCCTAAATCGTTGGTTTCACTTCCCGCTTCTTGGGGTAGTTCGAGAATACTTCGCTGGTCGAATAGGCGCCCAAGAGCTGGCTTAAACTTGGCTAATTTCCTTGATAACTCGTGCGCCGCTAATTTTCATCCATGGCCCCCCGTATGTACATCCATATCCCAGGTTAATACTTTTGCTTCTGCTCCAAACATGTCTTTGCTTTCTGATGGAGGGAATCTGGATGTCGGTGAGATTGTATTCATGCGAAGTTGCACGTCTGGCTATATACCGTATTTCTTTCGAGGATCGTGTCAGGAAGTCTCTTATAGTATTGAGAGAGCAACTCGGCATTTGGGTTTCGACCAATGGGTCCCTCTCATTCGTCAGCTGGCAGCTCCAGAGGATCCATTATCGGACGTTCTTGATGCTAGTGTTCTTGTGCCGGGCATAAGCCTCCCTTTCTTTCTTTCAGAACGAAATCCGTCGCCTACCTCCAAGTATGACGCATTCTGGCAGAGTGAATTCCTCGTCATCTAGGAATTTATGAAAGCCGAAGTGGAGAACACTCGTGGTAGGCCTTCCGCCGAGATTTTAGCAAAATATCCGTTGTTGAGGGATACTTCTTTAACCAAAAGTGAATCCGTCGGTCTGGACGTGGACAGTCCCAAAGTGAAGGAGCGAAGGTCTAAGAATCGTGTAGGCGGTTTCTAGTCAGATTCCACAGCTCTACCGACTTTTAGTTCATCCAACATGAGGGTACGTGTGATTTTTTTCTTGACTTCAGCTGAATCACGTATATCCTTGTTTCTTTTCTGAGAACGCGTCCTTTTATCTCGTCCAGGGTTTCAGCAGCACGAACGCCTTTGCCGAACTTGCAAGTAGTCGGAAAGCATCGTTTTTCGAGACGGATGGTGGGGGTGCCGAGATCATCCATGGTGATGGGGATTTCGAAAAGGATGAAAGTTCAAAGTCCAATGATGGCAAGAGTAGTTCTTCCGATAACAGTGCTGAATTTTCCTCTAGTCAGTCTGAAACCGAATCAGTGAGCCTCCTCCATGTGGTTTTTTTTTTCTCTTTTTTTTCTTTTTTGGAAGTAAAACTAAACCTTGATATTCTAGGAGGAAACTGTTCCTGAGGATGGCATTGAAGTGGAAACCCGCCAGAGTGAAGACGTAGTCGTACTTCCAATTGAGGAAACAATGTCGGCTAGTGACTTGGACATTGAAGTTCATCATCCTGAAGGTGTTGTCACGACTCAGACGGTAGAGAGCACCGTGGGTCCGCTAGAGAAATTGTGGTTAGGGACCCTTTTCCGGTTGCTGATTCAGTCGCAGGTGCCACCTTCAATCCTCCGTATCTGGTCCCTTTCCCGGTCCACGTACTGATTGGGGGATTTAGTGTGCCAGCTAAACACACGGCGTTATATACCAAGATATGGGAGTACTACAGGCATATTTCCACGACCAAGAATATTACTAGTCGACATGCGTTGGTCAAGCGTGTGGAGGAAGCCTTGTATTCTATTGATGAGATGTGAAATGTGACTGGTCATACAGTTTCTGAGGATGTAATCTCGAGCGAAGTTCCATCGTGACATGTGCGTGGGCTTCGAATTCAACGTTCCTTGGTTCGTTGAAGGTCTCTCTGATGTTGAAAGGTCGTTGGCCGGAGCAGTTGAAGGTCCTTCCGCAGACATGATGAAGAAGCAGGAAGCGGAATTCAAGAAGTTGTACAGGAAGTTAAAACTTAAGAGGGCGGCTCTCCAAAGCACGAGGGAGGCCTTTGCCAAAAGGAGCAAGCCTCTGTTGGAAAACTTCCCTTGAATATATATCTGTCTTTTGGACCTCTTATCATTAGTTTTTTTTTTTGAAAGGAAAATGAGACGCCTGGTTTTTGCTTTTTGATTTTTTGATTTCTTAGGTTAATAGATAAATGTTACCTTGACGGTTTTGGATTATACATTTTTTTTTAATGAAATGTTTAGAATTGAATTGTCTTTGGCTATGAATGAAAGTGACGTAGACATCCCTGGAAAACCATGGAACCTTGTGTTGGTAGATGACATGGGATAAACATGGCTATAGGTTTTATCAGAACTTGAAAAAGCAAACCACGCATTTTTGTCTAGATAAGACTTACTCGATTTCTCAGGTCTTTTGATGAGAATAAACTTTCCGGGTGTAGGACCAAGTTTTTTTTCTTTTTTTTCGAGAAACATGGTCATGGGAAGTCCCCAGTCTTTCAAGTCATTGTTGAGTTGTCTGATAACTACGCTGTTAATCCCTGGGCGGATTGTTTTGATTCTAGCCTCTGAGAAGTCCCCAGTCATCCCTTGTCGTGTCATGACTGATAATCGAGCCGTCGAGTAACTGAGTCAGAGTGGATCTCCTTCCTCTACCATCTTGACGTATGGGTCGAAGAATGAGATCACTGGTTGAAAATTGACATTGTAACCGAAAGATCGAACCTCCCGCTATGGTCGCCAATTGTTTGTAGGTGAAAATGGTTTCTGCTGATTTCGGTAATTGCGGGTGTGCAAGTGAGAAACAATTTAAACCCTAAACAATGTACTGAAAGGGAGTACTTTAGATTCGAGAGATCAATCAACACAAGTCCGGCCTAAACCAAGAAATGGCCGTTCCATACTTGCTTCGGTCACAAAGTGGAGGAGAATGGGTTGATTTTGTGGAAGGAATCAAGGAAAGTGGTGAGACCAGAATAGTTGATTCTGGAAGAGTAGTTGGGTTACTACGACTTGTTATCATAAAAGTGAGAGAGCTAACAAGGTGAGCTAGCAAGTAAGTATTTCTGAGTGTTGTATCTCCCGTATGAACTTGTTGTTCAATGGAAATAGGTAAGAACTATTTATACAAGTCGGAGTAAAAACGTACCCTGGTCTCATTAAGGAGTGGGGAAGTAAATGGGAGGAGGTGGTAACCGTATACATGGAATTGATGTTCCATAAATTGGTTAACGCATGAAACTGGTTTTCATGAAACTGCTAACGTTATGGTATTGACGTCCCATAAAATTGTTAGCGCATGTGATTTATGTCCCATGAACGTTTCACACATAACTTCCCGTATTTACTAACCGCCTCACCCTTATGACACTTCCTTATGACGGGCGTAGTGTACGCCGCACGCTGTAAACCGCCAAACCAATACCAAATGAGAATCCCCCAGTTTGTGTTGATGTCTCGAATGTTTTTGGAAAACATGTAGCATGTTGTTGTGGCTTGGAAAGTCAAGCTCGGGAAACTTTCTAGCCTGGTGACCTTCGACGGTCAAGATTTTGCATCTTGAGAGGAGGGGAAACCGTTGATCGTTGCACGCCTTTGTTTTGGTAGCCGCGTAGTGAGGGCCAACGTGGTGGCGCGGCTAGGTTGGCATGGCATGGTTTGGCGTGGCCAAACTTAGGTTTTTGGGCCAAAGGTTACCATGTGTCGTCTGGTAACCTTGGATGGCTAGGATTTTCTCCTGGGATTGAAGGGAAACCGTTGATTGTTGCACACCTTCGTTTTGGTGGCCGCGTTGGGAAGGCCAACAGGTGGCGCGGCTAGGTTGGCATGGCATGGTTTGGCGTGGCCAAACTTAGGTTTTCGGACCAAAGGTTACCACGTGTCGTCTGGTAACCTTGGATGGCTAGGATTTTTTCCAGGGATTGAAGGACAACCGTTGATTGTTTCACGCCTTCGTTTTGGTGGCCGTGTAGGGAAGGCCAACAGGGTGGCGCGGCTAGGGTGTGGTTAGGCTTGGCATGTGGGGCCAAGGGTTCGCCTTGGGCATGGCTAGCTTTGGATAGGTGCAATTTTGGATTGGCATGTGGGGTCAAGTGTTTTCCATGGGCGTATGGCGTGTCTAGGGCCAAGGCAAGGGAGTTTGGCTTGGCATGATGTGACTAGCATGGCTAGGTCCAAGGCAAAGTGCGTTTGGCATGGCACGGCTAGCTTGGATAGGTTTGGTTTGGCTTGGCATGTGTGGCCAAGGGTTTGACATGGGCGCATGGCGTGGCTAAGGCCAAGGCAAGGGCGTTTGGCTTGGCATGGTGTAACTAGCATAGCTAGGGCCAAGGCAGAATGCGTTTGGCATGGCGCGGCTAGCTAGGGCTAGGTGCGGTTTTGTCTTGGCATGTGGGGCCAAGGGGCTTCCATAGGCGCATGGCGTGACTAGCTTGGGCTAGGTGCGTGACCAAGATAGGGTTTTGGGGCAAAGGTCGTTTGGTAAACTTCGACTGCCAGGATTTGCTTCTAGGATTGAAGGGCAACCGTTGATTATTGCACGCCTTCGTTTTGATAGCCGCGTAGTGAAGGCCAGTATGGTGGCGTGGAATGGGGCCATGGCGAGGTGTGTTTGGCATGGCGCGGTAGGTGTGGCTGGCATGATTTTCCATTGGCACGGAGGTGCGTCTAGCATGGTTGGCATGCTTTGGCGAGGTTGGTGTGGCTGGCATGATTTTCCATTAGCACAGAGTTCCGGCTAGCATGGTTTGCATGCTTTGGCGCGGTCGGTGTGGCCGACATGATTTTCCATTGGCACGGAGGTGCGGCTAGCATGGTCGGCATGCTTTGGCTTGGTCGGTGTGGCTGGCATGATTTTCCATTGGCACGGAGGTGCAACTAGCATGGTCGACATGCTTTGGCGCGGTCGGTGTGGATGGCATGATTTGCAATTGGCACGGAGGTGCGGCTAGCATGGTCGGCATGCTTTGGCGCGGTCGGTGTGGCTGGCATTATTTGCCATTGGCACGGAGGTGCGGCTAGCATGGTCGGCATGCTTTGGCGCGGTCGGTATGGCTGGCATGATTTGCCATTGGCACAGAGGTGCGGCTAGCATGGTTGGCAAGCTTTGGCGCGATCGGTGTGGCTGGCATGATTTGCCATTGACACACGTGGGAAATTAGGGTTTGTCTTGTCGTAACCCTAATTTGAAAAAGATACCCCGATAATTATTTAGAGACACATTAAAGGTTTCAGTAAATGTGCCTAGTAAATGCTTGTTACTTTAAATGTTGTGACATCACTGTCTGCTAGGGTTTAGTGTTTTACAATTTTAACCCTAAGCTAAAAACCACCATCAACAGGAAGATTCAAAGGTAAGCATCGCAAAGCCATCATCTTCCAAGCTAATGATAGGAATTGGTATGAAATTGAGTATGAAATTCGAAGGTACATGTATGCTCCCAAATGGTTCCCTTTCAAGTTTAAAAAAGAAAAATCCTCCTAGATCTAACGTTCCTAACAAAGTCTCGGCCGATAAACTTGTGGATTTTGGTTCTTCATGGGGATTAGAACTTCCACCCCAAAAGACTCATCGTAAAGAAATGTTTTGCGATCTTGCAAAAAACCATGATGGTTTAATTATAGAAGATGTCGATGAGTATGCTAATTAACAATAAGCAGTGGTCACTCGTTGTGGTTTTCAAGTTGCTCTTGGATTGTCAGGTTCCACAAGTTGTGCTCTTGGATTGCTAGGTTTCACAAGCTGTGACATCTTTTGTTGATACTCTTTGTAATCTTAGAAACTTTTTGATTAAGGTTTTTAGATTTTGAAGGCTTTTCGCTCCTTGCCAGTTGTATCTGATTCTGCTCGCACACAGCTTGTGTGCTTTTTAATCAATTTTCTTTAACCGATCAAAAAAAAATCCCTTAATTTGTGAGATATATTTGTGGGACAAAATTTAAAACCAATTAGCTCAATAAATTTGGGGCGGAGGGAATATCATCAAACGCAAACGCACAGAAGATACCTCAACGGCACTTTAGCCGGTTTCACCTTTGCTTAGCTCCATGAAAATGGATCTCCATCAACAACAAAAGAAGAAAAAAAACACAGAATCCTCAACTGGGGATGCTTCCATCTCACTTGAATAGAGTCCAAATGAGTGCGGTCTTTTCCTAGGTTTATATTGGTAGTTTTTCCCCAGATCCAACTTGGATAGTATGATGATTCAGTGACGAAGATAATAACCACATTTGAACAACAACAAGGACAAAAATCAATAATATTCACAGTTCCTTTGAGCATTAACTTGGATAGTATGATGCGCTGGAATTCCCTTGTTGGTTTCCATGAACCAAATTATCAGCCTCTAAGCCAAGTACATACAAAGAACTCACTTGCATAAACATACACAGTAGAGTTCTCGTCAATCTCATCTTTAATGGGCATCTTTACAACTCTGTCACCACCTTCTTCTCTAGCCACCTCCTGATTGGCCTAGCACCATAAACCTGTTAACAGAACAGAAAAGATTGTATGAAATTGCAGGATTACTTTGACAAAGTACAGGTGTATCCTCAAAGAAACTTTTTCGTTTCCTTAAAACAGATATATCTGCAAGTATAAATTTAAGAAGCATTGTCTACGCATACGTTAAATCACAGATACATGAGGACCATCACATAAGTCGCCAAAACTCAAGTTGAGAAAACAATGCTATCAAGACCACCAGATAAATCAGGTTGAAGAAACAAGTTTTCATGTGTGCCAAGAGAAAAGAGCAGAGTACTGAAAAGATCACATACCAGGTCGTAGCTTTCAGTCAGTACGACATCCAATGCAACATCCAATACATCTAGTACAGTTCTGCGTCTCTCATCTGAAATCTAGCTACTTTCCTCATCTGAAATCTACCCTCCCTCCCTCTGCATTTGTGTTCATCTCCAAGGTTTGAGGTCATGAAGATAACTGAATTGTTGAAGTCAACTGCGCTATCAGTCAGTCTACCACCATCAAGAACTTGGAGGAGGGCGCTGAAAACGGAAGTAACTTCATCAAACAATAAAACACTGTAAGGTCTCCTTCGTTCAGTTTCTGTAAGCTGTCCACCTTCTTCATGGCCCACATATCTGAAATAACAAACAAGAATGAGCAACTGCCTCAGCAACGACGTTCAAAAATAGATGTGCGTAAAAAATGAATGACAGTTGTTTGCAACTTACCCTGGTGGAGGAGCTCTAATCAACCGAGACACGGAGTGTTGCTAATTCAGATATATCTTTTCGGATAAGAAGGTTCTCATCACCAAAGAGACAAAGAGCTGTTCAGCAAGGGCTTTCGCTAGCTCAGTCTTACCAACACCAGTTGGTTCCAGGAGGAAGAATTATCCTGTCAGTTGTTGTGGTCGACCTAGCACACCCCTAGACCTCAAAATAGCCTCCGCCACTGCGGATACTGCTTGATCTTGCCCAACTACCCTCCTGTGCAACCTCTCACCAAGCTCAATCAATCTTTCTGTTTCATTCTACCCGAGTCTCAGAACTGGAATACTGGTCCAACGGCTTATTACTTCTGCAATTTGTTCAGATCCCACTGCCTCCTCCGTAACCATTGAGTTTGCACCAATGTTCCCTTCAGCTTTGGTTAAGGCAACTTCTATTTCTTGAAGAGACCCGTAGTGCAAGTCTGCAGCTCTAACAAGATCCCCCTTTATTTTTAGCTACTTCAATGGTTCTACCGCAGCTTCTTGTACCTCATCAACAGTGGCTGAATGGTATCTCTCAAATCATCCAACTCCGTCCGCACCTCAATATGGGAGCAAAACAGAGCAAGGCAACACTATTAAGAAAACAGAATAACATATAATAAGCCTATTAGACAACATTAAATTAAGAACCATGAAGATGACAAGATGTACACAAAATGATCTCAAGGGAGCATCACAAGCATATTTGACATTTACCTGAAGTTTCAACTAGTCGAGCTTTGTTTGCTTTGTCTTTTTCTTTCTCAAGTTCAACTTCTACTCAAATCCGCTTTCTTTCAAGATTATCCATCTCCTCAGGTTGACCATCACGCTGAACCTATACATTTGCACATGCTTCGTCAACCAAGTCAATTGCCTTGTCAAGTAGAGGATGACCTACAGAGACACCAGAAATGAGCATCTTCTGTTCAGTAAACAAACCAATTAGAATATTGCATCTAGTCACACAAGGATATCCAACTATAAGTATAGCTTACTAGCTAGTAGCTGTCAACCAGATCTAGTGAAGCAGTTTCTGAAATTTAGAGGTGATTAGGGTTATACAGTTCACTACCGTTCCCAGCTTCTGCCTGGACAAATTTTAGGGTTCGATGTATCCATAAAAAGACCCCGGCTTAGTTATGAGTCGCACACATGTGTTGACGCATGCAAGCACACATATGCATATAGTAGCTATTGCATGAGGCCATCAGTTAAAAACTCATTGAATCGCCAGCACGAAAAGACTTAAGGACATACCTGTGTCCACAAGGGAGAGCAAGGACTGGAATTGTTGGATTTGCTTGGCAAATGGGGCAAGCAGTTACATCCTCTGCAGAACCACAAGATTCATCCTTGGAGAATGGAAGATTAATTTTTCTGATTGATGATGAGTTAAGAAGTAATAACAACATCTCCTGCGTGCATGTATTACAAAAATACTGATTCTTGGATCCATGGGACAAGAAGCCGCTATTGGGTTACCTATTCCAGGTGAAGCCTGTAGTGAACGGTGCACGGTGCACCACCTATCTCTAGAATCTTATAAACTGTCAATGGCTTGCCCACTACAAACATGTTACCGCACTTCCAATCACTAATTTTAAGGTAATCATAGAACTATCAGCCTCCAGACAAACCATGTGGTCTCACATCTACTAGAATGTGTCAACTGAAAGTCCAATTACAGACTTCTTAGCACTCAATCATCTTGGATTACACCATAAAACTCCAATTATCAATCAGAAACGATATTACCAAACACGAACATTTACAAGTTAGACCAAAGAAATTATGAAGAGTGCCAAAGAAGGAGAGAGTCTCACATATTACGGACGCCCTTTAATACGTAAACTTAATCCTCCATCTCCTCATCCTCATCTAGCTCCATTATCTTCATCCTCTTCACAGCCTGAGAGGCCACATCGTTCTTCACACCAATCAGTATATCAAACTTCTCCCCGGTGCTGGCATTCACCAAACCACCATTCTTCTCCACTCGATAGGCAAGTTCATTTCCATCTATACTTGCATCAAAATACACAGTAGAGTTCTCAGCAATCTCCTCTCTAACAAGCATCTTCGACAACTCTGTCACCACTTTCTTCTCTAACAATCTCCTTGATTGGCCTAGCGCCATAAACCTGTTGATCGTACAAAACAGATTGTAAGCAATAGCAAGAATAGTTTGCCCAAGTGTGTTTTTTTTTTTTTTTTTGCGCGATCAATAAGAAATTCATTAAAAACAAAAGAAGTTTTTTACAGAAAAACTGCCATTTTAAGGTAGCCAGAGCAAAAAGAAACTAAAAAGAGCAACAAAAAAGAACCCAAAATCGGGGATCAAGTACATGTCAAAAAGAAAATTAAAATTTCTAAACCGATGATAATTCTGGGGAGACTCAAGAAATCAGGTCTGCCATTATATTCAATAGTCACTCCTCTGTCTAAACTTGCACCAGCCTTAGCCAACTTGCCAGCTGAGTAATTCACCTATTGTAACAAATTGAATCCTGAGAATCTTTATACAAAGCTTATTCCACCTTGATTTAATAAACCAGGGGATCTTTTCAGAGCAGAAACTATTAATCACAGACTAAGAATCTGAACGGATGAGCATATTCTGAGCTCCAACACTAACTGCCCAGTCTGCACCACAAATAACTGCCATTACCTCTGTCAAAGAATTCATTGCTATACCTATACCCCCATACTTAGCAAAATTGAATTCCCCTGGATGATTACAGATGAAACCATAACCAGCACTACCAGGATTACCCCTGGAAGCACCATCACAACAAACCAAAATCTGGTCCTCAAGTGGTAGTTCAAAACAAACTTCAATGATCTGAGTTTCCTCAAACCCAGGCCAAAAGCCCCCAGTACATGATGAGCATAGCTTGTACCCCACATTTCTCCATTCATTCTTATATCACAGTCCCATGTGAATTGTGAAGTCCTTCTTTTGATTCAGTGAATAGTTTGCCCAAGTGTATCCTTGACCCAAACTTATAATCCTAAAACTACCTAATTATAATTCTGCAACTATAAGTATAAGAAAAATTGTCTACATATATGTGGCATCACAGATACACCTGGACGACCATCAGATAAATAGCAAAAACTCAAGTTGAAAAATCAGGTTGAAGAAACAAGTTTTCGTCCAAAAGAGCACACTACAGAATAGATCACATACCGGATCGTAGCTTTCAGTCGGGACAATATCCAATGCAGCATCTGATACAGCTGGTGAAATTCCCTTCTCGGCCAGGCGAGACGCACGTCTCTCATCTGAAATCTGGCTACTTTCCTCAATTGATATGTGAAAGGGGATCAAAGACGACAATTTCGTCAAGTCGATTAAGCAGCTCCGGCCTGTAGTGCTTTTACACCTGCATACACCACCAGAAAATGAATGCCAGTTGTAAAATTGCAAAATCACCACAAAAAGAAAATGGCTCAATGATGCTGTTCTTACCTCTTGCATCACCCTCCCTATGCAGTCTCCGTTGTACATTTGCCCAAGAGTCCAGCAAGGAGGTGTTCAGCTCCAAGATTAGAGGTCATGATGATCACTGAATTGTTGAAGTCAACTGTGCGTCCTTGGCCATCAGTCAGTCTACCATCATCAAGAACTTGGAGTAGGGTGTTAAAAACTGAATATGAGCCTTCTCAACTTCATCAAACAAGATAACACTGTGAGGTCTTCTCCTTACAGACTCTGTAGGCTGTCCACTTTCTTCATGGCCCACATATCTGAAACACAACAAGCACACGAATGAGCAATTGCCTCAGCAATGACAGGTCAAAAATAGATGTGCGTACAAAATGAAGGTAATAGAAACAGTTGCTAGCAACTTACCCTGGAGGGGCTTTAACCAACTGAGACACCGAGTGCTATTCCATATATTCAGACATAACTAGTCTGATAAGAGTTTCTCATCATAACTAGTCTGGTTGTTGTGGTCGACCTAGCCCAGCCCTAGGCCTTAAAATAATCTCCGCCACTGCAGATACTGCTTGATCTTTCGCAACTACCCTCTTGTGCAACCTCTCACCAAGCCCGATCATTATCAATCTTTCTTTTTCATTTTCCCCAAGTCTCGTAACTGGAATACTAGTCCAACTGCTTACTACTTCTGCAATTTGTTCAGGTCCCACTGTCTCCACAAGCATTGAGTTTTCACCAATGCTCCCTTCAAGTTTGGCGAAGCCAACTTCTATTTCTTGGAGAGCCCCGTACTGCAAGTCTGCAGCTAGAACAAGATCCCCTTTATTTTTAGCTACTTCAATTGCAACTGTTACCTCCTCTCTTTTCCGTTTAAGTCTTCGGATTTCATCAATCAAAGTTTTCTCTTTCTTGTACCTCATCAACAGTGGCTGAATGGTATCTCTCAAGTCTCAAATCATCTAACTCCTTCCGTACCTAAAAAATGGGATCAAAATAACAGGACAAAAACTTTTGAGAAAGCAAAATAACTTGACAAACCTATTGATCAACATACAACTAAAAACCATGGAGATAACAAGAAATCCATAAAAAAGATCTTAAAGGGAGCATCACAGGAGTACTTGACAGTTACCTCAACTAGACGAGCTTTGCTCGCTTTGTCTTTTTCTTTCTCAAGAGCATGAAGTTCCCCTTCTACTTGAATTCGCTTTCTCTCAAGATTATCTATCTCCTGGGGTTGACTATCAACCTGAACCCTTACATTTGCACATGCTTTGTCAACCAAGTCAACTGCCTTGTCAGGTAGGCGTCGGCCTACTAAGACACCAGAAATCAACATCTTCCATTCAGTGCACATACCAACTAGAATATTGCAGCTAGTCACACACCAATATCTAACAAAACGAATAGCAAGACAACATTAACTATCTGCGCATCTCGTCTCTTAGGAATTACAATCAGGGCACCAAAAGATTTAGAATAGTCCATCACTGATGTTATATCCTAGATTCAACACTAGTTACCACACAGGATCAATAGTAATGTAGTATAATCTCAGTCTATGATACTCAAACACGAATCAAGATAATCGATACCAACAGTATAATAGAGTGAAAGCAAAAAAAGTGAAAAACATACCAGTAATATACTGACTAGATAGCTGAGCAGCGATCAGTAGAGCCTAGTCCTGTATCCAAACAGCATGGATTCTTTCATATTTATCTCTCAATCTTCTCAATATATTCACAGTATCAGGAAGGTTTACTGGGAACTCATTTCACACTAACCAGCGATTCATGTACTCAAAGCTCTGGATTCATGTTAGGGCTCCCATATACAAGCTTTGCTTTCAGAGCTCTCTCGATAAGACTCCTGTACCTGCAACCATAAAAAATGGTGCACCAACATAATCAACAAGAGATAAATCACATCTGAGGAATTATTGGTCAAGAAGATAAGTTCAGGTTCACTGGAAATTGATTAGGCGGCACTTTAGTCTAAAGGTTAAAAATATCTATTATATATTCGCACATCAGCTTAGCCAAAAGAAAAGAGAACCCTGCTTGGCCAAAAGAAAAGAGAGCATTTATAGAGAAAGACGTGCATCTCACAGGAAATACCAAAATTATATCATTCCAATAGATTAACATTATCCAAATAAAGTGACCAGTTGGAACAACATCATACATGATTTCAGGTATAACCCTTTCCATCCTAGGCTGCATTTCATGTTTTATATGTGACACTTCTTGTATTGGTTTAACTCTCCATTTTTGTTTATTCTGTTTCCACAAATAGTAGGAAATCGAAGGAAACTTTCAGCAAGTATGGCCTACAGTTTGAAAAAGTAAAGATGAAAGACTTGACGGTATATGCTAGTGGACTCTACAAGAAAGCATGCAATTCTATTGTACCAACAGTATCCTAAGTATTTCAACATATGCGCAGTCTTTGCTCAGAAAAGTACCATCTTTGTAAAGAAATATCAGCAGGTTGATCAAGGAGGCAGCTCTATACAATCCCTCTAAATGACGTACCATCCCCGCGTTTTGATGCGCCAGTGACCTCTGAGGATTAGGAAAGATAAATCAGTTTATGCTGCCTAAATTTCACAACATTGATTAAAAATGAACTAGAATGAAAAGGAGGCAATACCTGCTTACAGTCGCCCCACCTAAGGAAGGCAGAGAACCACTGCAAAAAGGACCATAAATACTGACTACCGACAGTACCATATCTTCTGAGACATAGTGATTCCAGGTCCTTCAAGCCCCATTCTTACTGAATAAATGACAGACGAACATACCAATCAACGACAGTTACGACACATTTCATAATATTCCAAATTGACATAAACGTTCATATGGATAACACTTTGAGATTCAAGCAGATAAAAGAAAGAAGGAAAAGACTAAGGCGAAATAGCTTGGATTCTAAGAAGTCTGCAACGACACAACTTATGTGGGAATATATCTCATCCAACTCCCAGGTAAAGAGAAGTCTCCCCACATCAATTAGGAGCTGATCTAAATTCAACCTAGGATTACTCATCTATGAAATTCAATAGATATGTTACTTTTCATCAAATGGTAGTAAACCAATCAAAATTTCAGCGCTAACAAGCAAGTAAGCAGCAATTCTCACCTTCTTTTACCATCATATGTGTGGTACTTTCATCTCTAACCCTTAAAATTAAAGCATTTCCAGGATTAGGTTTATCCACCCATATCAAAAACCTCCACATGAGAAACTCGAGAAAAGCATCAAGCTCTGGTTCATATCCTTGCTAATCCCAATTATAAAAGAGATATAACACAAATGAACACCATATCCAGAGCCGATCCTGTGTATAGAAGGGCACTGTGCGAAATTTTTCGTATGGCCTTTTACAATGTCGAAAATTTTGTAACAACAATAAACAAAAAAAAATCAATAATTTTTATTTAATTTGTAAGATTATCGACGATACCAAAGAAAAATTTACGACAAAATAATGATATTAATGCGTATTTTATACAGAAAAAATAAAAATATTAAATAAGAACTTGTTTTTCTCGATGTCAACAAGAATACGCAAGGATAACATAAATGATAGTAAGTTTACTTTTGGGAGGTAATCAGTGGCGGAACTGGATAATGAAGTAGAGGGGGGCTAAAAAAAAAGGGCACTCTGGTGCACTAAAATTAAAATAATAGGGGGGCTAAATACAAATTATAAAATAAATATAAGGGTGTTTCAGGGGTTATTATGATTTTAGGGGTAGAGCCTGGGTTAGTCAACCCTTGGCTCCGCCCCTAGAGGTAATGGTATTAGGTTAAATACGGTCAAATTTAAACTTAAATCAACAACAAATCGATTGCTTAGTGGATGGATTATTTAAGTATAGCCCCCATAGGTTGTGTGTTCCAGTTCTGCCTGGGTAAAGAAAAAAAAATTATTTTTTATTTTTTGGGCTGGAAAAAAAAGGCCCTCGGCAGAGTTGGGTCATGTGCGGTCGCACACCTTGCACACCCTCAGGGCCGGCTCTGACCATATCGAAAGTCTTCCTTATAATCAATGTATTAATCAACCTATTAACAATAAAAATGTAAAAACAATACCTTCATCAAATCGAAAACCTTAACTAATTTTTCCTTCAACATCCCGATATCTAATCTAGCTGCATCAACTTGATTCACTCTTGATATTGGTGGCTGTCAACAACAACAACAACAAATTGAAGAAAACCCTAGAACATTCAACACCGAAACTATACGACTTACATTAATGAAGTACACTCTAAAAATTCAAGAGAAAATCACAATAATTAGAGAAAAAAAGGGGGAAACCTTAAAAGAAGAAGTGGTGACAAAAATCTTTGGGACGGTATCTCCAAATAGAGCAAAGAAGATGAAGTAGGATTTCTCCTTCTTCCATCTCTCTCTACAGGGAGAAAGAGAGAGTGAAATTGATTCTCTTCTTCACTGTTTTTTCTACTCTTCCGGTTTTCCGGCACCTCGATTTAAGTTGATGGCAGCGAGCAACCACAGCGTTCGACTAAAACTAAAAATATAGTCGAAAAACCAAGCACTACGGGGCGGATTAAAGAGTAAATCCCAGAGTAAAACTAAAAAACGGACTATATTTAGTCTTTGGTTTAGTTATGATCGGGCGTAATTCACGCGCTCAATATTAGGCTGTTTGGGACGGACTCACAAATTACGCCTCAATATTAGGCCCCATTAGGAGATAATATTTATAAATTACGCCCGATTTGGGGCGGAGCATAGGGGCGTTTTTAATTTACGCCCCATTTCTCACTCACTTAACATATGTTTTTCGAAATTTCAAATATGTAATTCCATGTTTTCTTGGAAATTTTGAATTTATAACGTTGAAAAGTTTGTAACGTTCGTCATTTAAGACCGTTGGAAAAAACTATTGCAGCCGAATCAAAATACCTAACCATCACAAGAAAAACAGAGTCATTGCATTGTCTTTTGAAACCAGTTTAAAAGCATTTTCAGTTAACTCATTGCATTGTCTTTCGTATTAGTTTTTGGTTTTCATCATTTGGTTACGCCCCATTTGATAGTTTTTGGTTACGCCCCATCATTTGGTTACGCCCCATCATTTGATAGTTTTTGGTTTTCATCGTATTAGTTTTTGGTTTTCGTATTAGTCAACACAAAGTTACGCCTGATAGCAATTACGCCCCATCAAGCGGTGTAATGTGGTTACGCCCCATCGGGCGGAATATTCCTACTGCGCCTCATCAGGCGTATTTATAAACAACGCCCCATCAGGCGTAATTTCAAACTACGCCTCTTCATCGGGCGGTTTTATATATTACGTCCCACGACAAACGCAATCGCAGGTTACGCCCGACATCAGGCGTAATTTAAAGTTACGTCCCATTCGAGCGCAATTTATAACACCGTCCCGTATCAGGCGAACTCTTATACATCCGCTCCACCATATTTACTCCACCACCGTAACGCCACACCACGGACTAAACCCATTTTTTTAGTTTTCGTTTACTCTTTAGTCTTTGGGTATGGTCTCATGACTTCAGTTGCTCCCAATTTCTAATTTTCATTTTTACTATTAGGTAAAATGCCAATAGTTTTCACTTTTCACTTTTTATTTTTTTTATTATTTATTTATATGATCTTTCGTATCAAATGATTGTTATGTTATTTATTTGGGTCTTGTTAACTTGTATACCCGTATACATGTTAAGGTTCATTAAAAAATAATTTGTTGCATTGGAAACAAGATTTATTTATTTTATTGCATTGGAAACCGTAATTCTTTGCATTGGGAATAAAAATTGTTGTTTTTAGTGTAAGAAAAACCAATTTCTAGTAGAATAAGACAAAAAAAACACAATTTCCAAATAAATAAAATAATTGTTTATTAAACCTTAAACAAGAAATAACAAACCTACTTGTAATAAAACTCAGTAACTTACCGATTAGCTCATATCCCACATTCCTTTCACAGCCTTTTCTCGCACAGTCACATTCACATCGAAAATGCTAAAAATCCCCCACTTTTATACCCCAAAATTTTTACACCCCTATGTGTCAACGTTTTATTGGTTTACTTTTAAAGCGGACCCCCTGTTTTTCCCAGGTGGGGTAGGGTGAGGATGAGATCTATGGTGGATATTGTAACTACGGAAAATCCATAGTTACACCCTCTTTCTAATTTGACTGATTCGAAGTTAAGCAAGTATAAGTCTTCCAACAGACCTTGATTTATTGAATCTTTTAGTATCTAAGTTACAAGCCGCTCAAGAACACTTACAAGAACAAATCGCTCTCTCCTAAGTATCCTCTCTCTCTCTCTTCCCTCAAGATCCAACCCCTTTCATGGAAGGTTAAGTCCTCCTTTTATAGGGGAAATTACATAGTGGAATACAACCCGATTTATCTCGGAAATACACTTTTTACTTCGTTCAAAGCAACTTTATGCTTCCTTTACGCCTTAAATATCGGCTCCGGTCAGGGACAACTGTCCTATTTCTTGCGCAACAATCCATACTTCGCCCAATGTACTTCGGGAGTTTCACTGTTTCTTGGACAACAAGTCGTACTTCGCCCAATGTACTTCGGGAGTTTCACTGTTTCTTGGACAACAAGTCGTACTTCGCCCAATATACTTCGAGAGTCTCATTATTTCTTGGACAACAAGTCGTATCTCGCACTTCTTATTTACTTCGCTAGGTATCTTTCCGAGCGAGTTAGTGCTATCTCGTGGCAGGTCTGACACTTGATTTGACTATTCACTCACTATTCTTTGGGAGTGGTGAATGATATCTTTCTCGAAGATCTTCTTTATATTCTCGCTCAATCCACCTCGGACACGTGGCAGAGTATTTTTCTGTACCTACATTTTGCCTTTTCTCATTCCGTTTGCGGGAACCAATAAAGGAAAAAGATTCCGTCATTAATTTCGTAACCGCCACGTACGCGGATTTTCCGTTATCTTGTCTCCCACGATTCTTATCAACAGTTACCAACCGGTTCCCCTTCACGTGCAACCGTTTTTCCAGGTCATACCCTTGGTCCATTATAAATAGTCTTCTCCCTCATCCTTTTTTTCTTCTTTACGTCCTTCAACTTCTTCTTCCCCGGCACTGTTCTTCAACAGACTTCACTCACTCCTGTTATTCTCGATTCTTTTCCAATCTTCCTAACTATCACTTCTTCCTTCAAAAATGGCGCCCAAGAAATTTCCTCCTGCCACTACGTCAAAGTACCTCGAGGATTTCCAGGCCGATTTCAAGAAACTAGGTCTAAATCTGTCGCCGGCGGTGGATTCTTCAGTCAGCCCTCCGATTGTCGCAACCAGACAGATGGAATTGAACAGCCGCTAGATTGAGGCGGAAACATGGTCGTCCACCAGGATGATTACAACCTTGGGTCAGTTAAGAGCGGGTTTGATCTTTCCCTTGTATGACGCCCAGAATCCGCTTTTCTTTGAGATTCTGGCTTATATCAACATGGGGGGTTTTCCAACTGAGTGGCAATGCTATTTGGATTGGTAACGAGTTTGTGAGGCACTCTTCCGCCGGTTTATCTCAGATCCCTTCGATGGCGGAAGATTTCAATTCAGCCGACTACAATATCGCCTCTTTCTTGGAGAATTATATCGACAAGACCCAAGTCCTAAGAAGGAAGTATCAGGAGTGGGGTATTTCTTTACATCGAAAGTCCATGAAGGACCCTTCCAAAGTTCTTCTCTTGGACGTTGAGCCTGTCAGTTCTTCAAAGGAAGCTCCTAAAGGTCCCTCCCTTCGTTTGACTAATGATGAAGACTAGATGATGTTCCCGGTCGTTGTTGAGTGTCCCCTTGTCTGGGGTTTTGACGAGTCTGGGAAACCTCGGGATGGTCCTCTCCCAGGTCATGCTCGTCTCGCTGCCTACGAGCCTTGGAAGTTCTGCTGGTCCGAGAGACCTTCCAATGTAAGCTTGCTAGATCTTTATTTTTCATTTCCTCCGATGTAAGCTCGCTGGACTTTCTTTGTTTTATTTTTTCTCCGTCCAAACTTCTTGTTTGTTGTTTTGTTTGTTGTTTTTTTTTTTAGTACATACGGCCCGCTTCTGGCTTGCTCAAGGACAGATCATCTTCTGCCAAGAAATCCGCTGCTGGATCTCCTGTTCTTGACCAGGTATCCTGTTTCCTATTTCGTTTTTTGGTGACTTTCATTTTACTTTCGGGGTCTAACTTATAACGTCTTTTAGGAGGAGGAGTTCGTAGAGCCTCCCGTTGCTTCTCCTCGCATTTCTAAGAAGCGAGATCATAGGGAGAGCTCTTCCGCTGCTGATGCTGCTAAGGTACTTCGCCATCATATTTATTTCGTAACAACAATCTTTCCTTGCTGCCTTAGTATTCATATGGTTCAAAATACTAACTTCTCATTATCATGTTCCCTCTCAATCCGTTCCTGCCAATGAGCCTCCCAAACGGCGCAGAGTCTTAGACATGGGGGAACTCACCCGCATACCTCAACCCAAGAAACCTGCAGTGTCTCCTTCTCCTTCTACCAAGAGATATTCCGAAGTGCCTCGAGAGTCCATTCCTCCTCCGAAAATCCCGATGCCCACTCCTCACATTACTGTGGATGACTCCCCGGTTAAATCATCTGCTGGTCCTTCTGATGTTAAGGCTAAGAAGATCTTCGAGGTGGAGGATCCGTCCTACATCCCTGATTTGGACTTCTTAAGAAATGCTTTTATCTTAACTCGGAATGCGCCCTCCACGAGATCCGCATCTATGGAGTCAGTGATCTCGCTCAGTAGTGACACTTTCATGGCTCAAGATCAGTCATTTATGCAGAATGCTTCATTAAACCTCTTCACCAATAAGAATGCTGCTATTATGGCCCTGGTTGGTGCTATCAACTTCTCATGTATTTTGTATATAAATCCCTATCTTACTTCGGATATTTCACAGGAATTTAATCGTCACATGGCTCAGCTTGTGGAGATGAAGATTTCTCGCGAAAATCTGAGGACCACCCAGGAACGTATCAAGGATCTTAAGAATGATCTCACTGACGAGAAAGAAGGTTCCGTCAAGAAAGATCAGAGGATTTCGGAACTCAACAGTAAGTTTAACTTCTCCTCGGCTTTTACTCCTATCTCGTTCCCGTCTTTACTATTCTGTTATTTTCGTCAAGCCCGTTCCGCGAAGTATCATATGAGTTTCGAGGAAGACAAGTCGACCGTGGATGACTGCCAAGCCGAACAAGCGAACCTCTTATTCCAGATCAATTGTTATCTATTTGAGAATGAGATTTTGAGCGAAAAGCTGACGACGTCCTATTCCCTGGCTGATCGTTTAGCTAATGAGTCCGCTAACAATGAAGAGATGAATTTCCATCTTCACGAAGAGAACGAGCGTTTGAGAGTTGAACTTCAATGAGTCAGTAATTCCCTCACTACTTCCCGTAACCTACACTCCTCATCTATGGATCAGATTAAGCGTCTTGAGGTGGACAAAGATAGAATAATTAAAAGGAAGGATAAATCCGAAGTTGAACTTCGTAAACTCAGGAATGAGCTTTCCGAGCTAAAACTCAAACATGACAAGTTGAAGGTTGAGAACACTGGGCTAAGAAATGAAAATAGCGAGTTAAATAAAGACATGTCCTCTGTCCTGGCTCATTTGGAGAAATTCCAGGGTAAGAAGACAGCTCATATTCCTCCCGCGAAGAAGAAGCTTGTTGTTCCTCCGAAAAGTGGTAAACTTGTTATAGTGTCAACTGATGATGATAAACCCGTGTATGGTCACGGTGAAGACATGGAAAAATCGCATCTTGAATTTCACAACTTTCTTGAGTCAGAGATATCAAGACTTGATCACTTTAACCTCGACGTTCAGAAAAATTTAAATTCTGTTATTTCGCAGAAAGAAGGTAGCTCTAGGTGTTATTATTGTGTTTCGTACTTTTCTCTGTCGTTCATGTTTCTCATTTCGCTTTTATTCTTGCAGAATCCGAGGAGAGTTTGAGGAATCAGATTTTGCACTTGTCTCGCCAGAGGGATGGTTTGGCCAAGGAAGTGTCCGGACTGAGAGAAATCCTTTCATCTTTGCACGAGGATTGTGACCATATGGAGAAGGACGCCAAGAAAATTGCGAAGTTTACTCGCAGAAACGCCCAAGAGGAAAAGGTGAAATTCGTCTCCGAGCTTTGTGATTCCCATGGCATCGATGTTCCTGACATGAACCTCGAGATCTTCTCCGATGATGAGCCTGCTGTCAACGCCGAAGCTGAGAGTGAAGATACCGAGACCGATGAAGACATTGGGGGACCTCACCACGAGGTTCCTCAAAACACAGGAGGTACCAATGATGCTGGTTCTGGTGCCGGTGTTGGAGGGGGGTCCGGTGGTGATCTCGATGAAGAAGAAGCCAATAACCCTTGATTATCTTTTGATGTTCCGCTTGATACTTTAACTCTTCACATTTTCAACATTTTATCTGGGCGCTCCCAAGCTTGGGGGGGATGACAATTTCTGTTCTCATTTTGCTTTGTCTTAGTATATCAGCTTTTTGCTTGGTTTCATTTTCTTACTTTGCCCTGCATGTCTGTTAATAGCTGCCTCATCCTGGTATCTCGGAATTAGTCTGTTATACCAAGTATATACTTCGCGAAGGAAATAATCAAAGAATAATAAATTTACTTAAAGTATATACTTGCCTCTTGTTCTTTGGTTGTTTCCGAAGTAATTACTCATTTGCCTTACTGCGAAATAAATGCTCAAGAGAATAATACCGTATTTAAAGTATATACTTGCCTCTTATTCTTTCGTGGATTTATGTAGCATACTTTACGCCTTCATTGCCTTATCCGTCCATCTGGGATCTATCTCGCATTTTATTAACTGGCTTGATTTTTATTGTTTGTGCCTCTGATTTTCCTTTATATTCCTTCTCGTCCCCATCTCATCTATAATTATACCTCGTTGCCTTTTAAGGCTTGTTCCTGCATTATTAATATTCAATTCATAGCATAACCAAGTTAATATAAATATTATCATATGCAATATTTCAATTGCAAGTACTTCTTATGCAACGTAAGAAGTACTTCTTAGGATTGTGTAACTTAGCGTTACGAGATAAAGCCTTGTCATGGAGTAATCTTTTACTTTCAAAGATTTGTGTGATCAAGCTTTGTAATGTTCTTGCCTCTTTGCTTTGCTTTGTAGTATATACCTGCCTCTTTGCAAGTATATACTCGCCCTTTTGTTTTGCCTCAGGTTTCATTTTCCGCCTCACATCTCTATCATCAGTTCGGGGTCTTATTTTTCCTCCTAGTTAAGGTCTTATTATGCCCCACCCCATTGGTCAGGGATTTTCGACGAAGTCTCGGGCGCTCTTTACTCTTGCGAAGTAAAAATCCATCAACCTCGCCTTATCTCGCTTATTGAGGTCTTATTATGCAATAATATCACAGGCCTACCTACTCCCGTGAGTACCATCCCCGTAACATTGCCGACTTTTGTGGTCACTCAGCTCCCTAGAGGAGGGTGCCGTCCCTTCCTCTCTGAGTACCCCCGTGCTTTTGGGCTTAGGTATCAGTTATTTCGTGACCTCGTGCCCTTTCGCCGATATGGCTCTTGGTCACGAAGCCACACCCTAGTTGAGGTGGTTTTGGGATCGAGCGGAAGAACTACACCAGGCCATCTTCTTCTTCACTGGCTCGTTCTTACACCCCTTACCGAGTGGTTACCCAATTGGGGCCCCCGGCGGATGGGTCTTACTTCTTTCCCCTAGATGATGGATATTAGCCATATCCCGAGGTTATCTCGTGACGCGCGTTAGGTCTTACATTTGCCTCTTGCACTTTGTGCGAACTATGTTGCACGCCACGAGGTCTCAGCCTCCCTATGTAGAGGTTTTATTAAGGACTTACGATCGCCTTTTCTTCATCTTGTGTGGGTCTTAAGCTGCCTCCTAATGAGGTTCAACCTTTGACCTTGTATGCATGTATGTTTTGAATTCACGCCTTGTTCTTTGATTTATTGTTGCTGATCTATTATTTACGCTCGATAGATGTTTCATTCCATTTTCTGTTTGTTCACAAAATAACCCATACATTTTTTTGAACAACTCTCTACGAGTCACTGCCTTTTAAGGATAATACTTCTTGATGTAAATTGGATTCCATGGGTGGTCTATCCTTCGACCTTGCCTTTCCGCTTCGCCATATATGATGTCCCCGTGGCTATCTGTATCCTTTCCTTCGCAATCCACGAGTTCATACGCTCCATTTCCTACCCTCCTTTTCACGATGAAAGGTCCTTCCCACGTAGGTTCCAGCTTTCCTCCGGATCCCCTTTGATATGGTGGTATTTCTCGCAAAACCAGTTCCCCCGGAACGAAACTCCTTTCTTTTACTTTCTTATTGTACTCGCGAGACAGCCTCCGGTGATAGTTCGTCATGTGTTGTAGAGCAATCTCCCTGTTTTCCTCCAAGTCATCTAATTTTGCTAAGATCATGTCCGAGTTTAGACCCTTTTTCCAGGCTTCTCGTTTTGTAGTGGGGAACATGATCTCAGTAGGCAGAACCGCCTCTACTCCATATGCCAAGCAGAAAGGTGACATCCCTGTTGCATATCGTCTGGTGGTTCTGTATGACCATAGCACCTTCGGAACTTCTTCGCACCAATTATGGAGATGCCAGTCTAGTTTATTTTTTAAAGTGGATGCAATTGTCTTTTTTGTTGCTTCAGCTTGTCCATTACTCTGCGGGTATAGCGGAGTCGACTTTGCGTCTTGTATTTTAAAAGTTCTAAATAGCATTTTCACGTTCTCTCCCTCGAATTGCATTCCGTTATCCGAGACTATCTGCAGTGGAATTATGAATCTGCATATGATGTGTTCAAGTATAAAGTCGTATATATATCCATATCACGTATTCTTTACTGGTTTGGCTTCAACCCACTTCATGAAGTAGTCTGTTGCCACTATTAGGTACTTTCGCTGCAAGGTTCCAGCAACAAATGGTCCCACGATGTCTATTCCCCATATGGAGAATGGCCACACACTTAGCACAGAATTCAAGTCCGTCGAGGGTGCGTGTATGCGTTTTCCGAATCTTTGACAAGCTTCACACCTCGTTGCTACACCTTTTGCGTCCTTATGCATGCTTGGCCAGAAGTATCCTTGCGTTTTAGTTTTGTAAGCCAATGATCTAGTTCCGCTGTGATTTCCAGCGTCACCGTAATGTATTTCCTTCATGATTTTCACCCCCTCTTCTTGTTACAAGCATCGCAACAGTGGTCCTAGGAATGATCTCCGATATAGGATTCCTTCTCTTAATTCATAGTTGGTAGACCTCCCCTTGATCTTGTGTGCCTCAAATCTATCCCGAGGTAGTTCTCCCTTTTCGAGGTACTTGTGAATAGGTGTCCTCCAGTCATCTTCTCCCAATTCGTTAGATATGCTATCCTCTATTACCATTACGATTTTTTCATCTTCCAACTCGTTGGTTACTAAGGGATGCATTAATCTTTCAATTCGGATATACTTCTCCGAGATGTCTTCGACCATTGATACGATGAAAGCCAAGGCATCTTCATGTCTATTATTGTCTCTGCTTACTTGTCTCCAGATTATATTTGGTATTTTCTTTGAATACTCTTTCACGAGCTGTAAATATCGGTTCATTACAACATCATTCGCCTGATACCTTCCTTCTATCTGTCTGACCACCAATTGGGAATCGCTGGTTATTCTTATTTCTTCTAACTTCATCTCAATGGCTAGCCTTAGGGCTTGTATGACTGTTTCATATTCCGTTTCGTTATTAGTAGCTTTATATTCCAATCGAAAGCAAAACACCGTCCTTGCTCCTTTTGGCGAAGTAAATACTATTCCCATTCCTCCTCCGACGCTGTTTGATGATCCATCCACAAATATTTCCCATCTCCTTGGATGATTTTCTTTCAGTATATCCGTAGGATCCAGACGCTCTTCATCTATATCCAACATCTCTTCCACTCCTTCATCTTCCTCTATCGGAAACTCGGACAGGAATTCCGCAACAACGTGTGACTTTGTCGAAGTCTGGACCTCGTATTTTAAACCGAATTGATCAATTCGAGTATTCCACCTTTCAAATCGCCCAACTCTCCTCGTATTTTTTAAAGTTGACTCTATCGGGATTCTTGTTAGGACCTTTATCTTGTGAGTCTGAAAATAGGTTCTTAGATTTTCTGACGAATATACCAGTGCTAGAATTAGCTTTTCTATCTTCGGGTAATTCTTTTCAGCAACGTTTAGAGTCTTGCTGACGTAAAAGATTGGATTTTCTATGCCCTCATCTGTCCGAAGTAATACCGAACTTATTGCATTCGGCGTAGCTGCGAGGCAAATCAGCAGTTCTTCATCTGGTTCGGGCTTCTGTAGAATTGATAAGTTGATTAGATACTCTTTTATGTTTTTCAATGCTTGTTCACACTCTTGTGTCCACGAGAATTTTGCTCCTTTATTCAAGATGTCGAAGAAGTGTTTGTATCTATCCGAAGATTTGGAAATGAATCTTCCCAAAGCTGTCAACTGCCCATTTAGTTTTTGCACGTCTTTCACCGTTTCTGGCGATGGCATGTCCAGTATGGCTTGAACCTTGACCGGATCCACTTCAATCCCCTTTTCGGACACGATATGCCCCAGAAACTTCGCTGATTCTACTCCAAATATACACTTCGCGGGATTTATTTTCATTTTGTACATCCTCATCTGTTCGAAGATTTCTTTCAAATCCTCGACATGGTCCCCTGACTCCTTAGTCTTTACCAGCATGTCGTCGACATATACTTCCAGTTTATTGTGCACCCATTTAGCGAAAATCTTCTCGACCATCCTCTGATAGGTTTCCCCCGCGTTCTTCAGGCCAAATGGCATTCTTGTAGAGCAATACAACCCTCTTGGGGAGAAGAAAGCCGTGTGTTCTTGGTCTTCCTCCGCGAGAGGTATCTGATTGTATCAGCAATAACCGTCCATTAATGTCAGCCGCTTGTACCCGGATGCAGACTCCACCATTTGCGGTGTATTGGGCAACGGGAAGCTATCCTTCGGAGATGCAGTATTCAAGTCACTAAAATATATGCATATTCTTATTCCTGTGGTCTTTTTTGGCACAATCACCATGTTGGCTATCCATGTTGGATACTTCGCAGGTCTGATTATTCCCGAGTCCAAGATTTTCTTTAATTCTTGCTCTATCTGCTCGTGGTAAGCAGTTGCTATCTTTCGTATTCGTTGCCTTATTGGTTTAATTGTCGGGTTTAAATCCAGCATGTGACAAGCGACTTCAGGGTCTATCCCAAGAATCTCGTTCATGCCCCATGCAAAGATATCAATGTACTCTTTTAATAGCCTTATCAACCTCCTTTCTTCGTCCGCCTCCATCTTTTTCCCAATCCTTACTACTTTGGCCTCGTCTTCACTACCTAAGTTTATTTATTATGTGGGTTCTACTGCTGCGAAGTTTATGATCGGTTCTCCGAGCGGGGATGGTTCCTTTAATTGCTATAAAGGCTTATTTTTATCTTCTGGAATTTCGCTGGGAATAGCCCACCCTTCTTTCGCTTTCAGCATATATACCATTAATTCTTCTTCCCTATTTGCTTCTTGTACTCTCTTCTTTTGTTCCTTCCTTCGCCTTATCTTCTCGTCATAGTTATGCACATCTTCGTCGTTGCACTCTCTGGCTTCCTTCTGATCTCCCATTATCTCACTGATTTCGCTTGGCATTGGAAATCGGATATCTTGGTGGTAAGTGGATGCTATTCCCTTGATTCCATGTATCCATGGCCTCCCAATCAGAGCGTTGTAAGGGGACTCCACATCTACCACACATACCATTACCTCGGTTTCTAGTTCCCCTGCGAAGATTTTCACGACTAATTCCCCTCTTGGTTTTGATGCCACTCCATTAAACCCATAGATATTATAGGTCGATGGCACTAGGTCCGAATCTCGGTATCCCATCGTTTTAAATGTCCGATCTCTGCCCGTGTCCACCAAGGTCCTGTCTATTTCCCATATTTATTTTTTTCTCATGAGATTTTCTTCCCACTTTGTGTGTTCTCCGAAGTTCAAAGTGATCACCAAAGGATCTGTGTGCGAAGCTCCTCCTTCTGGGGCGTCTGCTGCCGAGAAAGAAATAATCCTTTTCTGCCATTCTTCTAACGGCTCTTTCTTTGCGATGTTGTATATTTCGTTTCCTTCAAAATCCCGCTTATGAACCCTTTGTAACATATTATCATGAAAGTTACGTATATTCTTCGCAGAATGAATAATGGTGCTGCAATTTAACCTCTGGGTTCCTCTATCGATTTCGATTCTGTATACTTTTGTTTGGTTCTGATCACCTTTCTGTGTTGGTGGTGGTGGTAATGGTCTTGAATCTTCCAAAAAATGTTTGAGTTTCCCTTTCTCGATTAGACGAAGTATTATCCGTCGGATGTTTCTGCAATCTTCCGTGCGGTGTCCGTGAAAACAATGATACTTGCAAAAGTCTTTATTTCTTGTGCTCGAATAAGGTTCCACCCCAAAATTCGCCGGTGGTGGAATTTCTTTTGTTAGAACAATTGACTCCCATATCTTCTCGACCGTGGTGTTAAGTTCAGGCAACACTACGTCTTCGAATTGTAGCCTTTTCCCTCTGTATTACTGTCCTGGATTATATTTTCTCGGATTATCGCCTCGGGGCTCATAGTTCCGAGGTCTGGGGTCGATATACCTCGGATGTTGATCTATCCATTCTTGGTCTCCACTGGAAACTGCTACCAACTCCGCGGGGATTGTTGCTAGCGGTTCTGCTTCCACATATTTCGTGTTATCTTCTATCACGTTTGCTATTCTCGGGAGCAGACGCGAGTTCCCTTCCTTGGATTGAATAGGATTCTCCTCAACAGCCTCCCTTTTTTTTTTCTTCCAATGCCATGTACTCCTCCTGATATTCTCGGAGTTCACTCATTGATATTGTGTTGCGAATTACGAAGAGATGTGTGTGCAAGAGGTCGGTTGGTATTAACGCGTTAACGAAAGCCAGGATGAAATTTCTCTCATCTACTCTCCCTGCGAGTTCACTGCATACCGTCCTCCATCTCGTAATTAGACTTCGCAGATTTTCTCCTGGCTTCCTTCTTAAATTGAACAAGGTTTTCATCCATGGCCTCAACATATTATTGCTTATGTAAGTTGTCAAGAATATTCTTTGTAAATCTTTGAACGACAAAATTGAACCTTCCGCTAACCCTTCAAACCATTTTGAGGCTTCCCCGGTTAAGCTAGCTGGAAAATACTGGCACAGTACCGTTTCGTACCTCTCCCACTGCATTAGCGAAAGGGTGTACTGCTTTAGGTTTTATACATCATTTCCTATTTCATCGAAAATACTCCCGAAGGTTGGCAGTGAACACCTTCTTGGGATTCTTCCCCCCATCATTTCGCGCGAGAATGGCGATTTGTCAGCTTCCACAATTACCTCTGCCAGTTGCACTCTTCCTCCTCTTCGTGGATTGTTGAGTAACGCTTTCATCTCCTGTATTTCGTTTATGACTGTTTGATTGACTTCATCTCTTCCTACGTCTCGCCTTCGCTTTCTCCTCCTTCTATCTCGCTCATCATCATCTTCTCCATTTTCTTCATCGTGTCCTCTCCTTTCTTTCCGAAGTCTCTCTTCTTCCTCTTATGCGTATTTCCTCGCTTCCTCTTGCCATTGTTGTTCACGTTGTCTTTGTTCTTCCCGAGCTCTTTCCTCCCTTTGCATTCTTTCGTCTTCTCTCCGCCTTTCCTCTTGCCAAAGCCTCTCCCTTTCTCGAGTTCTTTCTTCCTCAAATCGCCTCCTTTGGTCTTCCCACCTGGTTTCCTCCAAAGCTCTTCTCAGTAACCTTTCTTCAATGTTGTCTCTTCGACGCCTCCGCCTCCGTTCTCCCATTTCTCCTTCCTGCTCATCCCGTGGTATCTCTCCCCCTTGGGTTACGTTTTCCCCTGTATCGGCTTCATCTCGCACATCTCGAATAATCCTTTCTTCATTAAGGTGGTTATTTTGCTGCACCAAGATCGCGTTCTGCCTCATGAGTACGGATCTTTGCTCCATTAGATCTCTCTTTCTTTCTCTTTACAAACGCAACACTTCTCTGACCTGTTCTAATGTCATATTTTCTTCACCGGCGTCCTCTTCCCCGTTTCCTTGAACGGGTTCTTCTTCCTCCTCCGTTTCCGTATTAGCGGTAAGAATTGATCCCTCTCAATAACGTTCGTCCTCTTCCTGCTGGATTCCACTTTGTCTCCCTCCTCTATTTGATGTTTCGCCCCTCTCCATCCTTCATCCTCTTCCTGCTAGGCGCAAGCTTCTCCTGGATGCGATGAGGTGTCGTTCTCTTTCCGGTACTCTTGCCATGGACGCTCTGTTAAGCCTTCACCAGATCTAGTTTTTTTACCTTCCGGTTAGCAGATATCAGATCCACCACTTTCAAGATCTACTCTTCCTCTTTCAAGATTTCTATGCTTTCTTAGCAGATTTCAGATCTACCACTCACTTAATGACTTATATAACAACAGATCTCTCATAATATATCAAGTGAGATTGAAATCTCAACTTAAGATCCTTGTTTCTCGGCGCCAAAATGTAACTACGGAAAATCCATAGTTACACCCTCTTTCTAATTTGACTGATTCGAAGTTAAGCAAGTATAAGTCTTCTAATAGACCTTGATTTATTGAATCTTTTAGTATCTAAGTTACAAGCCGCTCAAGAACACTTACAAGAACAAATCGCTCTCTCCTAAGTATCCTCTCTCTCTCTTCCATCAAGATCCAACCCCTTTCATGGAAGGTTAAGTCCTCCTTTTATAGGGGAAATTACATAGTGGAATACAACCCGATTTATCTCGGAAATACACTTTTTACTTCGTTCAAAGCAACTTTATGCTTCCTTTACGCCTTAAATATCGGCTCCGGTCGGGGACAACTGTCCTATTTCTTGCGCAACAATCCATACTTCGCCTAATGTACTTCGGGAGTTTCACTGTTTCTTGGACAACAAGTCGTACTTCGCCCAATGTACTTCGGGAGTTTCACTGTTTCTTGGACAACAAGTCGTACTTCTCCCAATATACTTCGTGAGTCTCATTATTTCTTGGACAACAAGTCTTATCTCGCACTTCTTATTTACTTCGCTAGGTATCTTTCCGAGCGAGTTAGTGCTATCTCGTGGCAGGTCTGACACTTGATTTGACTATTCACTCACTCTTCTTTGGGAGTGGTGAATGATATCTTTCTCGAAGATCTTCTTTATATTCTCACTCAATCCACCTCGGAAACGTGGAGGAGTATTTTTCTGTACCTACAGATATTGCTGACACATAGGGGTGTAAAAACTTGGTGTAAAAAAGTGGGGGATGGGAATCAGCTTCGCATTCACATAATAATATCCTCCTTCTTTTCTCAAAGGGTGAGGGCGTTTGCTGAATTAATGGCTGGAAATGATGCCAAGTTGCCAACTATCGGGAGAGAAAGTGAGAGAGGAATTTTGAGGTACTTAGCAGCTTCGAACTCGGAAATGTTATAACTCGGACCAAAGAAAGTTTAAAGACCGTCAAACAAGGAGACAATCTCGTATATTGCAGAGGCCTTCACTAAAAATATGGAATCTTCCACCTCCTCATCCTCCAACTACTTTTATATTTTAAGTTTGGAAGAGAGAAAGAAAACGTGGAAATCTATTCCTCTGTTATTTCGGCTTTTTATACAAGACCCTTTAAATGAAATTACTTTACTTTAAACTTTCCAATGCAAGTTTACACCATTTTTCTTATTTTTTCATTTTTTTTTGCACCTTCCCGATGCAATGATTTGGTATTATCTTGATACAAAATCCATTACAAAATGAGTAATAGGTAAGATTACACAAATTGACTGTAATCCTCATCGTCGTTCTAATTTTTTTTGTTTAGGTCACTAAACTTTACTTGAAATTACTCTTGGGTGTTGATAATATTGAAATGTGAACACTTTTGTAGGAATCAAAACGAGTTCTATCTCTTCTAAGCACCCACCATATGATTAAACATATTAAAAACCAAAAATATAAGATTAACCATATTTATATGTAAGTTTTAACATTTTGTCTTATAAACACTCTTTATAAGTTTTTAGATGGGAATTTGATAAAGTACCCCGCTTTTTGGATACCCACTAAAAAATGCTCCCATTTTTCTAAAATTTGTTAAAATATCCTCACGTTAGTTTTTCCATCTAGTGTTAGTTAGGACTAATTTACTTTCTATTTTTGCCCTTTAATTATTGTCACATTGATTTTATACATCATTTTTAAGGTTCGTCGAGTCCGGTTCAGGATCGTTACACCGCTTTCAGGTTCGTTACATCATTTCCCAAAAAGGATTCATTATTTCAAGTGTTTTGGGGGTTTTTGGTTGGAAGAAAATCGACCTTCCACAACATTTTTTTGGTTCGTCGAGCCTGGTTCAGGATCGTGACAACGTTTTCAGGTTCGTCGAGCACGGTTCAGGGTCGTTACACCATTTTCAGGATCGTCGGATCATTTACCCTCCCCAACAAGTAGATGTAGTTCAAGGGTAAATAGGACTTTTAATTGGAAATATAAATGCCACCTAGCACTTAACCGGATGTAATTTTCCTTTTGAATAAAACAGGGTACCTTAACAAATTTCTAAAAAACGGGGGAACTTTTTAGTGTAATGTGAAAAGTAGGGGTACTTTTTCAAAAATCCCTTTTAAGATTTTGTCTTATTAACCATACTTTGAATTTTTCACATTTTTGGGATTCCATAAGAAACCTATTATAGGGGCGCCAAGGAAATAGTATTGAGGGCTCATAAGGATTCAAATATCATACAATGAAGATAAGGGGACCTAATTTATAAGAAAAATATTAAAATACCCTTAACCTATTAAATATTGAAACCTAAAACTAATTGTTTTCATTCCTCTCCTTTAACTCTTTCATTTTCTTCTTTCCCGTCACCTTCATCGCCTATTTCTTCGATTAATCATCAATCCTCAAAATAATTCACTATCGATTCCTACCACTTAATCCACCCGCAATGATTTCAATAAGGTAAAAATCAAAAAAACCATCTTATTTCATTGGTTTTAAGTCATGGATAGGCGAAATCGATCGAATTAGGTTTTTGAAAAAACACTTTCAGTAATGTCTACGGTTAGGAATATTCATACTTCCAAACCGTAGGCATTGTCTACGGTTGGGAAAATTCAAACTCCCAAACGTAGACAGTAGTGAATATGGTTTGGAAAATTTATACTTCCAAAACGTAGGTTTAACTGACTTCGCATATGGTGTTGTTTCCCAACTGTAAGTCGCCTACGGTTTGGAGTTCTTAAATTCCAAACCGTATATCCTGGGTTCAAAAATCCTGCGATTTGAAAAAATCATACTTCCATACCGTAATTTTTATTTACGGTTGGGAGGTATGAATTTTCCCAACCGTAGGTTGACTTACGGTTTGAATTTATGGGTTTTCAAAAGCAAAATTAAGTGATGGGTTTTCTTAGTTTTTTCTTTTTATGATCGTCATCTTCATCACGATGGAGAAGAAGAAGAGAGAAAGAAGAAGAATAGGTTTTTTTTATGATCATCATCTTCATCATGATTTATGAATGAAAAGAGAGGGAGAAGATAATAGATTTAGTTTTTTTGTATATGATCATCATCTTCATCATGATTTATAATTTTATAATTCATGGAGGGTATTTTAGCCATTACAAAAAATAGTTGGATATGGGGTTTTGTTGATTACTATTTCATAACCCGATTTTGTCATCTTGTGAGCCCTCAAAACCCAATATTTGGAGCCCCTATAATAGGTTTCTTCCATAAACACTCTTTATTTTTGGGAGTAAAATTAATAAATTATCTTTTGGCATTACCTCTGATCAATTAATTTTCCCTGTAGATGCCTTATCTCGGGTTAATTAGTTAGTTTTAAGGGCTATTTTGCGTTTCCTCCCCTATAAAGATAGCTAATTAGCGTTTCGTCCCCAAAAAGATTGAAATTAGTGTTTCCTCCCATCGTTAGATATTCCATCCACTGTTCAGTTAGCTTGGGGAGGAAACGCTAATTAACAATCTTTTCAGGGGAGGAAACGCAAATACCCCAATGGTTATTTTATCCACGCATGCACAAATGATGACTCAGCTAACTGAACAGTGGATGAAATACCTAACGATGAGAGGAAACACTAATTTCAATCTTTTTGGGGAGGAAACGCTAATTAGCAATCTTTTCAGGGGAGGAAACGCAAAATACCCCTAGTCTTAACCTATTTTTCTATGTGTTTTATTTCCAATAGCAGGTGTTAAAAATTCTATGTGGAAATTTTATTGAGATCCTTATTTAGGAAGATTTTTACATTAGTAAATATAGTACCCCGTAACTAATAAACTATCTCAACTAATATAGAAGTTTGACCCTTAGAAAATTTTACGCGATGAAATCTTAACCGTTTAATTGTATTTTAATTAATTACTAAAGATCAAAAATATGACATGGAGGTCATTCTGAAGGTCTACATAAGACTTCCTTTAAAACCTTCAAAATTAATGTTTCATCCTCCTATTTTTTAGGGCCTACTGTTGGAGATGAATTTAGTTAAAATGAAGGTCTAAAATCATACGTGACATTAAAAAATGAATCTTCCGCCTTCTATTGGAAATGCTCTAAGCACCCTCTATGTTTTCAGAAAGAAGAAATGCTTGTTGACTAATTAAGAACAAACAACAAACCTGGGTTGCACGGACGCTGCACTTTTGGAGCCGTGTCCGCGCCCGATGCACGTGTCCGACGTACCAATGTGCGCGTCCTGCGCACGTCTAGTTCGGACGCACCGATGACTAGGATTTGACGCGTTTTTTTTTCTTCATTTTCATTTAAATTTCTTCCTTTATTTTTACTATTATTAACTAAATGAAAAAAGACAAACATTTAGATCAATCGTTAAACCAATTCATCCGGTTAGAATACAAAATAATGAGCTTAAGGAAATGTAATCGAATCATTAATTAATTACATTATATATCCATGTGTTCAATAGTGATTGATTCCTTGACCTTGGCGTGTATAAAAAAACAATCTCTTCTTTTCTATTGAAATTTATTTAAAAAAAACATATTGTAGCATCATTTTCTAATTTTCAGGATCGAAATACTTGACTTTTCCGTATAAATACATGATTATATATATAAATACTATATATCATCAGTATAAAACAGGGTTTGGACAAGTTGGCCTTTGTTAGTGGTGGTCATGATTTGTCTGGACAAAGATAAATCAAGGGCTGTGGTTCCTCTGACCACCCCCTACAACTCGCACGTGTGGCGCTCATTCCAATATTATGAATGAAACATGAATATTCAAGTCAAGATATTGGAATTTTAAAAATTATAACTATAACGGAGAGGTTCAAACTCATGACCTATTGTGTCATAAGAGTGGTCTCTAACCGGTGTTCCACCTTGGTTGGAATTGATAGAAAGGATAAATCAACAATGGTGGTTTGTTCAACTTAAATACCATAATTGCTTTATTAATTAATGTTTCACTAATTGCACATAATAAATAATCTATTCATTAGAAAGTGTTTTATTAATTAGTGTTTCACTAATTGCTCATAATAAATGACTAATCATTTTTTAATTATAAATATTTTCTTAATTAAATATAATATTTATTTCTATTAATAAGTAATTTTGATAAATAATATCAATAGACATTTTCTGCGACAATGAGGAGTAGAAGAGGTGGAGGCCGAAAGATAGTGGGCAGCTCGGATTGCATATGATTCAAAGAGAGTGCGCAGCTCGGATTGCAAAGAGAGTACAATTATATTTATTTTTGTTCAAATAATAAATAATTTACCGCTGAGGTTTGTTCAACTTAAAGAGGTGGAGGCCGAACGACACGAATCAATTATATTTATTTCGGATTGCAGTAAAAATAAATATAATTGTGCTCGGATTCAAAGATAGTGGTCAGGATTTTGTCCTTGGCAAAGATAAATTTACCGCTGGGGTTTGTTCAACTTAACCATTTTTAAACGTTTTATTAATTATTGTCTCATTGATTGTTCATAATGATTAATTAAATTTCTATTATAAATATCCCTTTAATAATCTAACATAAATACATAATTTTATTAATATATAATAATTTTACTAAAAACTATATTAATTCTAATGGTGGTAGTGGAAGTAGGGTTAGTATAAGCGGTGGCGGGTGTTTGTGAATGGTGGAGGCGGTAATATTACTATTGGTGGAAGAAATAGTGGCGGTGGATGGTTTTTATGGTGGTGGGTGTTGGTAATAGTAGTATATAAATAATTTTTTCTTTTTAGTGAGTTTTATTGACCAAGTAAAAAAATAATCTTCACAAAACATTCAGCATTGTTTTTAGCACGATTGATAAGGACAAAAACCAAATATTTCGAGGATGATACCGGAACATATAAGACAATATGATCATGACTGTTCGATCACCCGTATTATATAAAGGCAATCGGTGTACCCGCGTAAGAGAACATTATCGCTCTCTCAAGTACTATTACATTCTATTTCCTAAAAGACCATCAATGTCGAGTTGTTTCGCGATAACTACCTATGAAGACAACAACTTTCACTCAATTCCCGATATAAAACCTTATTGATCGGGAAAATGTATTTGCATTCTAAAATATTTGTTTGAAAATTATGTTTGATCATCAAAATCATCATAAAAAACTCTAAATCATAAATCTAAATTTCGCCTCTGATGTTTATAGAATATTTTTTATATTTTACATTCTCAAATCATGCGACCTCTTGATGACAAATCAACAATATCAAATTACAGATCAATATGTATAGGTTTCATTCACTGGGTTAGAAGGTAGAGTAGACACATATGGGTAGATCACACAAAGCAAAACATAACTGAGAATATTTCAATAATTTGGTCATGAGATAAGGTCAAAAATTTAAGATTAACTTTCTATAGGACTAATTAGATCGGCTTCGATAGGAGTTGACTAAAATATGGATTAATAATGATTTTCACGTAAGACAATTGCAAAACATAGTTTGGCTAACTCTGCCTATGTAAAGAGTGGTCAAGATTTGTCCTTCCTCAATTGCTATGTTATGTGAGAAGAAGGTGATATCTAAGATTAAGGTATAATTCATATTTATTAGATTCATACCATTTACAACTGGATGCCTTGAAAAAAATTGACGTGTTGTTATTATTATTACAGGCAAGGGATACATTTACCACACTTGTGCAAATAGCTCACTTCGCAAATGATTGGTGTTGCATGTATTGTCTAGAATGCAATGAGGAATTTGAGGAAACAAGGCACCAGAAGCAGTGTCCGGAGTATTTTGGATATAGTAACTTAGACCCGATGTAATACTTATGTTCTTTTTTTTTTAGTTTTTCCACAATCTATTTATTTAAAAAAATGAACATTGCAAATACATAACATCAACAAAAATTAGACAGATTGCGTTTGACAATAATGGCTACTGATGGTCCGGAAACGGCAAAAGAAAGGAATTATTGTAGAAGAATTGTTGGGATATACAACGGATTACTTGATACGAATGAAAGAGGTATAACTATTTCGATTCTGAAATCACATAAACCTCACAGTAGAAGATGACATCAAGTTTAAAGTTAGTAACAAACATAATATGGCTAACTAAAATGTTAAAAACAAACAAGATATATAAACTTAGAAAGTTGTGGGACTTGAAGAGGCCAATTTTGAAAACTACAATCTTAGAAAGCAACGATCCACAATACCATAATTTTTTTTTTTATAAATAATCAACGTAGAATATGTCAACTTTTGGTAAAGGATCTATTGACAACCTATTAATTTGAAATAGGATCAGGGAGTACAATATGTGTTCAAGGTTCTTTATGAGGTAATGTGTCGCCAGATTGTATTCCAAGTAAAGGTAGGAACATACGGAAGTGACAAAATGACCAAGATTGAAGTTACCAAAGCCTTCGTTAAGACGAATTGTTGGGCACAATACTTTGTTGAAGATTTAATGGAAGAGGTTCGCATATATACAATCCCTTCGAAAAGGTAATGGGTACACATTTTAAACACTGTCATCTAATGGGTGTTGAAAAATTACAGGAAAATCATGTCACATTGGATAGTTTGTATCATTCGTTTGATGCAAAAAAACAATACTATTCTCTGCCTATTTGGAGGATCGAAAACATGACCATGATAGATGAGTCAGCTGGAGCGAAATAGGAGCATGTGGAGACTTTTATGGACGATATTGATTACTTGATTTCACTGAGATGAACGCTTATAACGACATATTTCCAAAAAATATTTAAACTTCCATTTTCATGTAGAGCATTATCTCATTGTAAGCAATGAACCTAAATAAAAAAGTGTCTGGAAGTTAAGATTATATTTCTTTCGTTTGAGCAAATATCTGGCGGTAAAATATTAAATGAAAAAACAAAGAAAAAAAGAGAGGAAAATCCCAACTATTTTTTATGAAAAAACACATATTAAATCATAAGGAGTTGATAAGTATTCGGGACACAAATTACGCGGTATATTAAAAATGAACCAACATCATGGACCGTGACGTTATAATTTGTTGATTTACTATATTTACCGTTAAAAATGAAATCAATATCGTCGTTTAATTTGCTCTTAGTGTAATCAATAGATTTCATCCCCGTCTGTATTTAATTTGTTGAAAAGAGATTCATACACATGAGTATATAATTTGTTTATGAAGAAAGTTAGTCCTCAAAATCAATAGAATATCGTATAAGAAAATTTACGAAGATAAACGTAGAGAACTGATTTGTATCTTGAATATATTTTTCGTGGTTTGTTGTTGGGGTGGTTTTATTGGTAGGTGTACATATAAAGTCAAAAGACATTACTTAGGAAAAATTAAAAATCAAATGGGTGGTATATAAGATAATTGGGGATAGGAATTAAGGTAGATGGGAAATAGGAAAAGTAGGGGTAGAAAATAGTTGGGAGATAAATTAAAACGATTATAACTTCCATAATTTATAAGTGGTTTAACGCATATGAAATCGTAAGGATTTGATAAGTATTCGGGACACAAATTATACGATATATTAAAAATGAACCAACATCATGGACCGTGCCGTTACGGCACGGGTTAAGGGCTAGTCATTAGTATAAAACAGGGTTTGGATAAGTTTGCCTTTGTTAGTGGTGGTCAGGATTTTTTTGGACAAAGATAAATCAAGGGATGTGGTTATCCTGACCACCCCCTACATCTCGCACGTGTGGCGTTAATTCCAATACTATGAATGAAAAATGAATACTCAAGTCAAGATATGGAAATTCAAAAATTATAACAGGGAGGTTCGAAATCATGACTTATTGTGTCATAAGACTGGCCTCTAACCAGTGTTCCACCTTGGTTGGAATTGATAGAAAATATAAATCAACAGTGGTGGTTTGTTCAACTCAAATACCATAATTACTTTATTAATTAGTGTTTCACTAATTGCACATAATAAATAATCTATTCATTATAAAGTGTTTTATTAATTAGTGTTTCACTAATTGCTCATAATAAATGACTAATCATTTTTTAATTATAAACGTTTTCTTAATTAATTATAATATTACTTTCTATTAATAAGTAATTTTGATAAATAATATCAATAGACATTTTCTGCGACAATGAGTAGTAGAAGAGGTGGAGACCGAAATATTAGTGGTGGTTAAGGGCAGAGCCAAGCACAATTATATTTATTTTTGTTCTTTTATCGTAAAATGGGATACAAAGTCCATTTTTCACATGTATCCAACTTGCCAAGAATTTTTTTCTCCCTCTCTCCTCAAAATTCTGGCTCCGCCCATGGTTTGTGGTGGAAGAAGTGGTGACGGTGAATGCTGGTGAGTAGTGATGGACAATATTAATTTTATGTTGTTGTTACCACATCGATAACATGGTAGTGTGGAATATATGGTTGGTTGTTTTTAACACTTATTTCAGGGATGATATCATACAAGACAATATTTTCATGATCATAGTTGGATCACCCAAATGGTGCCCCTGTTATATTTGGTACTATATCGTATAAATCATGATATTTTAATATTAAAATAAAATTGATTGAAATACATAAAATAATATATACACGGAAAAATAATAATGAAACTAATCAATTGACGAATTTTTTTTTCAATCTAAACCTCATACATGGCATTTGTGATTGAAAATTAGAATTGCATCCAACAACCTACATGGGATGGGCGGCAGTGATGGTGCCAGTGGTGGAGTAAAAAATTGACATTGAGGAAGCCTATTTTTTTTTTATTTTAAATGTGAAATTTGGTGGACTAAACCATAAATATATATGGACAAAGTACTATTTATAAAATAAACTAAAAAAATTATGTAGTTATTAAAAATTTAAGGGGTTAGAGCCAGGTTAGTCAACCCTTGCTCCGCCACTAGGTGGTGGTGGATAAAAAAAGTAGATTCACATGGTTTTATGGTGGTGGCGGGTATTGGTGAAAAAAAACATATTGTGCTAATTTCGTAACGCCACAAAATGTGTAACGTTATATTATAAAGTATAAAACGTGGTTGATCATTTTAATGTTAAAATAAACCCGATAAAACACGTGTCCATTTTAAAAAATTGGTGCAATCAATTGCCATGATATGTAATAACTAAACGAACGACACGAATCAAGATCAGAACATATGAAATTATTTATTATCGATTTGTTTATGTAAAGAGTGGTTAGGATTTAACCTTGGCAAAGATAAATTTACCGCTAGGGTTTGTTCAACTTAACCATTTTTAAACGTTTTATTAATTAGTGTCTCATTGATTGTACATAATGATTAATTAAATTTATATTATAAATGTCCCTTTAATAATCTAACATAAATACATAATTTTATTAATAAATAATTTTACTAAAAACTATACTAATTCTAATGGTGAGTATAAGCGGTGGCTGGTGTTTGTGAATAGTGGAGACGGTAACATTACTATTGGTGGAAGAAATACTGGCGGTGGATGGTTTTTATGGTGGTAGGTGTTGGTAATATTAGTGTATAATAATAGTTTTTGCTTTTTAGTGAGTTTTATTGACCAAGTAAAAAAATAATCTTCACAAAACATGAAACATTGTATTGTGAAAGATGTAATTGGTCGTTTTTAGCACGATTGATAAGGACAAAAACCAAATATTTTGAGGATGATACCGGAATGTATAAGACAATATGATCATGACTATTTGATCACCCGTATTATATAAAGGCAATTGGTGTGCCCGCGTAAAAGAACATTATCGCTCTCTCAAGTACTATTACATTCTTTTTCCTAAAAGACCATCATTGTCGAGTTGTTTTGCGACAACTACCTACAAAGACAACAACTTTCACTCAATTCTCGATATAAAACCTTATAGACCGGGAAAATATATTTGCATTCTAAAATATTTGTTTGAAAATTATGTTTGTTTATCAAAATCATCATAAAAAAACTCTAAATCATAAATCTAAATTTCGACTCCAATGTTTATGGAATATTTTTTATATTTTACATTCTCAAATCATGCGACCTCTTGATAGTAAATCAACAATATCAAATTACGGATCAATATGTATAGGTTTCATTCACTGGGTTAGAAGGTAGAGTAGACACAAATGGGTAGACCACACAAAGCAGAACATGACTGAGAATACTTCAATAATTTGGTCAAGAGATAAGGTCAAAAATTTAAGATTAACTTTCTATAGGAATAATTAGATCGGCTTCGATAGGAGCTGACTAAAATATGGATTAATAATAATTTTCACGTAAGACAATTGCAAAACATAGTTTGGCTAACTCTGCCTATGTAAAGAATGGTCAAGATTTATCCTTCCTCAATTGCTATGTTATGTGAGAAGAAGGTGATATCTAAGATTGATGTATAATTCAAATCTATTAGATTCATACCATTTATAACTGGATGCCTTGAAAAAATTTGACGTGTTTTTATTATTATTACAGGCAAGGGATACATTTACATTGACCACACTTGCGCAAATAGCTCACTTCGCAAATGATTGGTGTTGCATGTACTGTCTAGAATGCAACGAGGAATTTGAGGAAACAAGGCACCAGAAGCAGTTTCCTGAGTAATTTGGATATAGTAACTTAGACCCGATGTAATACTTATGTTTTTTTTTTCCACGGTCTATTTATTTAAGAAAAATGAACATTGCAAATACATAAGATCAACAAAAATTAGACAGATTGCGTTTGTCAATAATGGCTACGGATGGTCCATAAACGGCAAAAAAAAAGGAATTGTTGGGATATACAACAGATTACTTGATACGAATGAAAGAGGTATAACTATTTCGATTCTGAAATCACATAAAGTTCACAGTAGAAGATGACATCAAATTTGAAGTTAGTAACAAACATAATATGGCTAACTAAAATGTTAAAAACAAACAAGATATATAAACTTAGAAAGCCGTGGGACTTGAAGAGGCCAATTTTGAAAACTACAATCTTAGAAAGCAAGGATCCACAATACCGTATTTATTTTTATATAAATATTCAACGTACAATATGTCAACTTTTGGTAAAGGATCTATTGACAACCTATTAATTTGAAATAGGATCAGGGAGTACAATATGTGTTCAAGGTTCTTTATTAGGTAATGTGTCGCCAGATTGTATTCCAAGTGAAGGTAGGAACATACGAAATGACAAAATGTCCAAGACTTTTGAATTTACCAAGGCCTTCGTTAAGACGAATTGCTGGGCACAATACTTTGTTGAAGATTTAATGGCAGAGGTTCGCATATTTACAATCCCTTCGAAAAGGTAATGGGTACACATTTTAAACATTGTCATATAATGGTGTTGAAAAATTACAAGAAAATCATGTCATATTGGATAGTTTGTATCATTCGTTCAATGCAAAAAAAAAAAAAAAAAACTATTCTCTTCCCATTTGGAGCATCGGCAACATGACCATGATAGATGAGTCAGCTGTAGCGAAATAAGAGCATGTGGATACTTTTATGGATGATATTGATTAATTGATTTCACTGAGATGAGCGCTGCTGACGACATATTTCCAAAAAATATTTAAACTTCCATGTTCATGTAGATCATTATCTCATTATAAGCAATGAACATAAATAAAAAGTGTCTGGAAGTTAAGATTATATTTCTTTCGTTTGAGAAAATCTCCGGAGGTAAAATATTAAGTGAAAAAACTAAGAAAAAAAGAGAGGAAAATCCCAACTATTTTTATGACAAACACATATTAAATCACAAGGAGTTGATAAGTATTCGGGACACAAATTATATGATATATTAAAAATGAATCAACATCATGGTCCGTGCCGTTACGGCACGGGTTAAGGGCTAGTATATATATAAAATATGTAAATACGTGTCCGCGTCCTATCATTTTGAGAATTTACTAGTGTCCGCGTCCGCGTCTGCGTCGTGTCGCGTCCGCGTCTGTGCAACCCAGCAACAAACTGATATTTTTATACCACATTTTATGTCTACCGGAAGTCTTAGATGTTACGGTCAAATTTGGTTTGGCCCTTGCAAGAGTGAATGGATTTCCAATTCTTGAGATCTTAATTCAAAATTGTGTTGAAGCAAACATTTCCACCTATATTTTTATACGACATTTTATGTCTCCGTCGTCAGCAACCCAAGAACAAACCTGTCTACCGGAAGTCTTAGATGTTATGGTCAAATTTGGTTTGGCCCTTGCAAGTGAATGGATTTCCCATTCTTGAGATCTTAATTCAAAATTGTGTTGAAGCATTTACACATTTCCAGTCACGAGTATTATTATAAATTTTGATTCCTTAGTAAAAACATGGAAATTGGTTCCCAACAAATGTTCGCTATCCGGTTATGTCTCTTATATATATATATACACCATGTGGTTTCAGATTATCCATAAAAATTTAGTTGAATTTCGTATTTAACTCACAATTCAAAAGATATGCCAAGAAGTTGCACGATATCGGATTATTTGTTGCGTTAAGTGTATAATTAGAGCTAAATCGTGCATATTTCATTTGCATCTCGAACAGTGACGGTAGCAGTGGTGGCTTACTATTACGGTCCTGAAAGTGACGATTAATGATGACGCGTTACATAGTTGCAGGCCAAGTCAGAGTTCCTCCGTAATGGCGCATTGCGAA